>CAUYPK010138781.1:0-41253 GCA_963574355.1 Loris lydekkerianus
GAGGCTCCACAGGGAGACACAGGAGAGTCCAGCTGCAGGGGAGGCTCCACAGGGAGACACAGGAGAGTCCAGCTGCAGGGGAGGCTCCACAGGGAGACACAGGAGAGTCCAGCTGCAGGGGAGGCTCCGCAGGGAGACACAGGAGAGTCCAGCTGCAGGGGAGGCTCCGCAGGGAGACACAAGAGAGTCCAGCTGCAGGGGAGGCTCCACAGGGAATCACAGGAGAGTCCAGCTGCAGGGGAGGCTCCGCAGGGAGACAGGAGAGTCCAGCTGCAGGGGAGGCTCCACAGGGAGACACAGGAGAGTCCAGCTGCAGGGGAGGCTCCACAGACAGGGGACGAATTTCATAACTGCTTCAATCTGTCTGGTTTGATCTCTTTTATGAAGTGCTCTCCTACTACCCTGGAACTCAAAGCATGTTCTTCAGCCTTACTTGAGAGCTTGTTGAAAATACGGAAGTAGCCTTGACTGCTGGCTCATACCTGTCAGCCAAGTTACTCAGCAAGCTGAGACAGGAAGACCACGTGAGGCCAGGAGTTCAAAATCAGTCCCTCCAAAAAGAGTGAGACCTTATCTCTCAAAAATAAAAATAACAAACCAGAACCTCATGCCCATCCCACATCTTCTTCCTGAGTCAGATTTTGCACATAACCAAGATCCCAAGGTACCTTGAGTCCTGATGAAACACGCAGATTGAAAAATGATACATCATTATGTTCCTCAAATGCCTTTTTCTTCTAAGGCAGTGAAACACAAGAACAGGAAACTAGAGAATTTGGGGTCTTGTAGAGAATGAATTGACTAACACTGTGATGAACATGACCTAGGTAGTTGTAGAAGGGAAGACAGGAGAAGGCAGATGGTTACGAAGGAAACAGCAGGGACAAAGTGCAGCATGCTGGGACATGTCAAGTTCAGTGACGGGGAGGACTTGGGCAGGCAATGTGCCTGGAAATAACAGTAGTGTGGGAAGGGCTGCTGTACACTTCAGGAGTTAGCTAAGAAAAATGGAGGTAAAAAACCAGGAGGCTGGTGCTAGATACACAGGCTGGATTGTCTGAAACACTCAGGCTGGATAGTCTGGCAGCTTAAGCCCAGGGTCCAATATTCCCTTTGGGTAAGAAATATAATCCATATGTCCATCTCTTGAACTTCAAATGTTTCACTTACAAACTTATGATAATAAGTTATATATTTTTGAGATTCTGTACCCAAATTTTCCTGAAATAGTAGTTTTACTTGATGACCATAAACAAAAAGAATAAAGGTTATGTCATCTTTCAGTGGCACTTTATCAGAACAGGCTAGTGTTTTAGTTGTTATAGTTTCAATTGGTTTTTAATAAGTTTAGTAATTCGCATAAGGTATGATTCACAGGTTTAAATGTCACAACTCAATGGTTTTGAGTACATTCACTGAACTGCTTCACCATCACCAATACTTTGGAACATTTTCATAATTCCAAAAAGAAATCTCATGCAGATTAGCGTCCACTTCACATTTCCAAATTCTCCCCTTACCCTCAGTCCTAGGCAGCCACTAATCTACATTCTTCATCTATGGCCATCCTAGGCTTGACATTTCACATAAAAAAATGACACACAATATGTCCTTTAATAAACAACTGCCACAAAAATAAAAAAAATAGCCAGGCATTGTGGCAGGCGACTGTAGTCCTACCCACTTGGGAGGCTGAAGCAAGAAAATCACTTAAGCCCAAGAGTTTGAGGTTGCTGTGAGCTGTGACACCACCGCACTCTATCAAGTGTGATATAGTGAAACTCCACCTCAAAAATAAATAAATAAGTAAATTAATTAATTAATTAATTAAAGGGCATCTTTTCCTTAGCATAATATTTTGAAGGGCAATCCTTTCCATGTCCAAATAATATTCCACCATATAAACATACCACACTTTGTTTTTCTATTTGTCCATAGCTTGACATTTGAGTTGTTTTCAATTTTTGACTAGCATGAATAATACTACTATGAATGTTCACATGAAAGTTTTTGTATAAGCACATATTCTCGGTTCTCTTGAGTAGATATCTAGGAATGAAATTTCTAGGTCAAATGGTAAGTCTAGGATTAACTTTTGAGAACTGCCAAACTGTTTTCCACAGTGGCTGAACCAGTTTGTATTCCCAACAGCAATATATGCATATTCCATTTTCTCTTCCTCACCACCTCTTATTTTGTCTGCCCTTAAGATTCTAACACGTTGGTCAGTGTGATGTGGTATCTTACTGTGGTCTTGATTATAATTTTCTCATGACTAATAATGATGAGCTTCTTTTCACGTGCATAACACCTATTTATATATCTTCTTTGGGGGACTACGTATTCATATATTTTGCCCATGGTTTACTTAGGCTCATTTATTTTTGAGTGATAATTGTTCTTTCTGTATTCTGGTCACCAGTCCCTTATGCCCTTAGGAAATATATAAATTTGAGCTATATTCTCTTATTCTGGGTGTTGTCTTTTTCTTCTGATGGTTTCCTTTGAAGCACACAAGATTTAATCCTGATGAGGTCTAATTTATTTTTTCTTTTGTCATTTGTGCTTTGCTGTCACTGTTAAGAAGCTATTTTTAACCCAAAGTCACAATGATTTACTTCTATGTTTTCTTCTAAGATTTTTTCAAATTAACTTTTGTATATGATATGAAGTAAGGGTCCAAATTCATTCTTACAAGTATGGATATTCAGTTCCCCCAGCACCAATTTTTGAAAACCAGTCTTCTCCTATTGAATTGTTTTGGAAACTTTGTTTAAAATCAATTTACTTTAAATTGGGGGTTCTATTTCTGGACTTTCAAATTTATTTTATTGATCTATATATTTGTCCTTGTGCCAAACACCATGCTGTCTTGGTTACTATAGTTTTGTAGCAAGTATTGAAATTGAGAAGTGTTAGTGTTCTGACTTTGTTCTTCTTTTTTTTTTTTCCTAAGATCAATGTGTTTATTCTGGGTCCCTTAAATTTCCATATGAGTTTTAGGATCAAATTGTTAATTTCTGCAAAAAAGGCCAGCTAGTAGATTGATAGTGATTATATTGAAACTTTAAATAAATTTGGGCAGTGTATTTGTTTCCTGGATGTGCTGTCATAAATAACCACAAACTTACTGTTACATAAATAACCGCAAACCACTGTTTGCAACTGTAAAAGATTTTTGTCTCACAATTCTAAAGTCCAGGATTCTAAAATCTAGGTGTTGGCAGGCAAAGACACACTTTGTCCTTAGGGAGAATCTATCATTTGCCTCTTTCAGCTTCTGGTGGCTGTTATCATGTCCTGACTGGTGGTCCCATCACTCCAATGTCTGCCTCTATGGTCACATTGCCCCTTCCACTTTGACCTGTGTCAAATTACCCTCACCTTACTCTTGTAGGGACATTTATAATTTGGTTTAGTGCCAATCTAAGTAATCCAGGATGATCTCAAAATCCTTAACTTAGTGCTAATTCCATGCTATGATCTCTGTGGCCTTGTACTGTAGCCGAAAGTCTGGTAGGGTGATACACCCGGCTTTGTTTTTATTACTAAGAATTGCCTTGGCTATACGGGGTTTCCTCTGGTTCCATACAAAATGACAATTTACTTTTTCCAAATCTTGAAAACATGATGATGGTATTTTAATGGGATTGCACTGAGTCTGTAGATTGCTTTGGGAAGTATAGACATTCACAATGTTGGTTCTTTCCAGCCATGAGCATCGTATCTTCTGTTTGTTAATATCGTCTGCTATTTCTTTTCTTAGAGTTTTGTAATTTTCTTTGTAGAGTTCCTTCACCTCTGTTGTTAGGTACAGTCCTGGGTATTTCATTTTTTTTTTAAAGCCACTGTGAAGAGAATTGTGTCCTTGATTAGCTTCTCATCTTGGCTATTATTGGAATATTCAAAGGTTACTGATTTGTGGACACTGATTTTATATCCTGAGATATTGTTGTATTTTTTGATCACTTCTAGGACTATTATGGTTGAGTTTGGGGGGTTCTCTAAGTATAAGATCATATCATCTGCAAATAGAGACATTGACATGTGGAACCAAATAGAAAACCATGAGATGAAACTAAACTCTTACAGCCACCTGATCCTTCATAAACCAAACAAGAACATACACTGGGGAAAAGAATTCCTAGTCAATAAATGGTCCTGGAAAAACTGGATAACCACATGTGGAAGACTGAAACTGGCCCCACACCTCTCACCACTGATAAAAATTGATTCAAGATGGGTAAAAGATTTAAATATGAGGCATGAAACAATAAAAATCCTCAAAGGAAGTGTGGTGAAAACACTTGAAGATATCAGCCTGGGGAAAAATTTCATGAAGAAGACTTCTGTGGCAATTGCCACAACAGCAAACATAAACAAATGGGACTTAATTACACCGAATAGCTTCTGTACAACTAAGAAAACAACAACCAAAGCCAACTAACAACATTCAGAATGCGAAAAGATATTTGATATCACAAATCAGACAAAAGCTTCATAACTAGAATCTATAGAGAACTCAAATTAATCAACAACAACAACAACAAAAAAGACCCAACAATCACATCTATCACTACGTAAGAAACATGAATAGAAACTTCTCTAAAGAAGACAGATGAATGGCTAACAAACATATGAAAAAAATGCTCATCATCCATAACCATCAGAGAAATGCAAATTAAACTACCCTGAGATATCACCTAACCCCAATAGAATAGCTCATATCACAAAGTATCAAATATGCCTCTGCTGGTGCAGATGTGGAGAGAAGTGAACACTTTTACACTGCTGTTGGGACTGCAAACTAATACAGCCTTTTTGGAGGGAAGTATGGACAATCCTCAAAGAAATCAAACTAGACCTCCCATTTGATCCTGCAATCATCCCATTACTAGGCATCTACCCAGAAGGAAAAAAATTCTTTTATCACAAGGACATTTACACTAGACTATCGCAGCTCTATTTACAATCACCAAAATGTGGAAACAGCCTAAATGCCCACAAACCCAGGAATGGATTAACAAGCTGTGTTATATCTATACCATGGAATACTATTCAACCCCTAACATCTAAGGGGAGACTTTACATCTTTTGTATTAACCTGAATGGTGGTGGAACACATTAATCTTAATAAAGCTTCATAAGAATGGAGAAAAATCCAATGTACTCTATTCTAACATGAAGGCAGTAGATGAGCTAATACAAGGGTGGGGGGTGTAAGGGAATGAGCAAGTGGGGGGAGGGGGGAGGGAGAGGCATGAGGGCTCACCATGTAGGGCACACCTCTTAGAGGCAGGACACAATTGTAACAGGGACTTTATCTAACAAATGCAATCAGTGTAACATAATTCTTTGTACCTTCAATGAATTCCAAACAATAAAAAAATTTTTTTAGTCCTTAACTTAATTACATGTGAAAATGCCATTTTTCCCAAATAAAAATAACATTCAGAGACTCCAGAGAATGGGAATTGAACATATCTTTTGAAGGTGTCACAAACTCAGCCTACCACAGGGAGTATTTCCATCCTAACAATACTGTCCGTGCATAGAGATGTCTTTTCATTTTTATTAATATTTAGGTCTTATTTAGTTTTTTCAGCCATGTTTTATAGTTTTCAATGGACAGATATTTCATGTTTTTGTTAAATTTATTCTTAATTATTGTAGCATTTTAATGCCATAAGTGAAATCATTTCATAGATGGTTCAATGTTACTTTTTATACATAAATGCAACTGACTTTTGTATATTTATCTTGTGCCCTGCCACTTTGCTGAACTCATTTCTTATAAGAGTATCTTTTCAGTGGACTCCTTAGGATTTTTTTACATAGAAGATCATGTCTTCCTCAAATCACTTAATATCAAAACCAAAAACAGTTGATTTCTTCTATTCTAATCTGGTTGCTTTGACTTATTTGTCTTGCCAAATTCTCCCAGCTAAGGTCTTCCATACAATGTGGTATTAAACTCAAGAGCAGATATCCTTGTCTTGTTCTTGATCTTAAGAAGAAGTATTAAGTCTTCCACCACTAAGTGTGATATTAATGAAGAATTATTCATAGATGCACTTATGAAGGTGAAGAAGTTTCCTTCTATTCCTAGTTTTTGACTGTTTATTTTTTTGTCCTAAAAGAGTACTGGATTTTCTTAAATGTGTTGTCTGCACCTATTGAGATGACCATACGATATTTAACCCTTATTGATATGTATACAACATGAATTGATATTTAGATGTCAATCCATTTTGAAGTCCTATGAAGGCCATGTTGTATAATTCTTCTTATATGTGCCTACATTTGGTTAGCTAGTATTTTGTAATTTTTTCCATCTAAATAGGCAGTGTTTATACCTGTTCTTGGTATGAGGGTTCAATTTCCGTGTCTATGGTTTTTATGAAGTCTTTATAAAAGATTACCTTGTTTGTAAACTATTCAAATGAAGAATTATAAGGTTGTTCAGCATTTCTCATGAACCAAAGTGTGGAAAGCATTTATCTATTTCTCACTTGCAAATGTGATCTAAGTTGTATCACAAGTCACATCACAAACTTTCTTTTTCTTTCTTCTACTACCAGCACTTAAAATGTCATTATAACTGTGTTCCTTAGAGTTAAGGGGGAAAAGGTGTTCAACAAGGACATTTGTACATCTGACATTTCAGTACTGATTGCTGCTTTAAGAACTTGGTTCCATAGTGTAATGTGATTTCTAGTATAGATGAGAGAAAATAGAGCTAGCAGTGGTGTTTCTTTCTCTACTAAGTTCAAGGAATTTATGGTCTCTGCAACCTCACATTGTTCTAGGTCTATCAATGGCTTCTTCTCTTTTAGAGCCATCCTTAAAGAAGGATGTGTCATATCTCCTCTAACAAAGGTCAAGTTCATTATAAACTCAACACACAAAAAAAGTAGCATTTCTTTACATTAACAACAAACCATTGTGAAAGGAAGTCAAGGAAACAATCCCATTTCAATAGCATAAAGAAAAATGTATAAACTTAATCAAGGGGCTTAAAGACTTATGCATGAAATTATAAAACACTGATGAAAGAAATTGAAAAAGAAACAAATGTAAATGGAAAGATACCACTTGTTTATGGTTGAAAGAATTAATATTCCCCAAATGCCTGTGATACCCAAAGCAATAAACAGATTCAAACAAATCTCTATCAAAATCCCAATGGCACTTTTTTTAAAAATAGGGAGAAAATCTTAAAAATGTATAAGAAACTGTAAAAAAGATATCCAAATAGTCAAAACAATCTTCAACAAGAAGAACAAAGCAGAAGGCATCACACGTCTTGATTTCCAAATAAATTACAAAACTACAAGTCATTAGAATAGTATGATCCTGGCTTAAAACAGACATAGTGGCCAATGAAACATACTGGAGCATCCAGAAATAAACACACACATTTACAGTAAACTGATCTTCAGCAAGAGGGGCAAGAATGCACAGTGGGGAAAGGATAATCTCTCCACTAAATGGTGCTGGGAAAACTGTGTATCCATGTGAAAAGGAATGAAATTGAACTCCTACCTTACATCATATACTCAAGATGAAATTAAAGACTTAGACTTAAGGCATGAACCTGTAAAACTCCTAGAAAAAAACATAAGGAAAATGCTTTCTTGACATTGAACATGGCAATGATTTCTTGCTTTTGAGACTAAAACACTGGCAACAAAAGAAAAATGGACAAGTGTGAGTACATCAAACTAGAAGGAAATAATCAGCAGGGTGACTTAAATAATGAGAAAAAATATTCACAAGTCATGTATCTAAAAAAATGGCTAATGTACAAGACAGATAAGAAACTTTTGCAACTCAATAGCCAAACAGCAAATAGCCTAGTTTGAAAATGAGCTAAAGGTGTGCATGGACATTTCTCCAAAGAAGATACACTAACAGCCCACAGGTGTATAAAAGATGCTCCACATTACTAATCATCAGAGAAATGCAAATAAAAATTATGAGAAATCACTTCAAGATTGTTATGATTACTACTAGCAAAAAAACAAAAGATAACAAGAGTTGGTGACGATGTGGAATAAAGAAATCCCTTATGTGTGTTGGTGGAAAGGTAAATCAGCATAGCCACTATGGAAAATGGTATGGAGGTTGCTCAGAAAAAAAAAATCAGAACTGCCAAATGATCTGGTAACAACACTCCTACGTATATGAGGTCTCAAAATTAAGTTTATCAAGTCGCCACCATGCACAAACATTGGCCGCACTGTGCAAACAGCTCAGTAAGGTTTCATGACCTTGGTGTATCAATATTTCACAGCTGTGCTGTGTTAACATGTGGCAGTGTCTTGCTGAGTAGTTTTCATTATTGTTGTAGCATTTTTTTGTGTGCCATCAAGAAGGATGCCAGAGATTGGATTAGAGCGATGAACAAACATTACATTTCTTGTTAAACTTGGCAATAGTAAAGGGAAATCAGGGACATGTTACTTTAAGTTTATACAAATAATGCCATGAAGAAAACAGCAGTGTACAATTGAATTGAATGTTTTTCTGAGGGGAGAGAAAGTGTCACTGATGAAGAGAGGTGAGAGTGGCCAGTAGGGAGCAGAACTGACAAAAACATTGCAAAAACTCATTGAATTGTGTTTTGAAATCATCAGCTGATGGTGAGAAGCATAGCAGACCAAGTAAATATTGACAAAGAAAGAGTTCGGGTAATCTTAACAGAAAATCCTGGCATGAGAAAGATGTATGCAAAAATGGTCCTGAAGGAGCTCCTTGATAAAGGAAGCAATGGGGAATCAAAGTTTGCCAAGACCTTTCGGAGAGGCAAGACAATGCTTTGGGCTGAGTTACCATTGGTGATGAAACACACATGTACCAATACAACCCTGAAACAAAGAGCCGAGGTGCACAATGAAATCAGCCAATTCTCCAGGACCAAAAATTCCATTAGTTCATTCTCCAGGACCAAAAATTCCATTAGTTCAAATCAAGAGTCAAAATGATGTGGCTAACCTGCTTTGATATCAGAGGTATTATTCATTAAGAATATGTAATAAATGGGGGGGAGGGAAGTTAACTAAGTTTACTGTTTGAAAGTGTTGAATAGGCTGTGTGAAAAAGTTAAACAAAAAGGACCTGAACTTTTCACCAACAACTCATGGCTCCTGCATCACGACAATGCACCTGCTCACTGTCTGTGAGGGAGTTTTTAGCCAACAAATAAATACCTGTATTGGAACACCCTCACCACTCCCCTGATCTGCCCCAAATGGCTTTTTTTCTTTATCCAAAGATAAAGGAAATATTGAAAGGAAAACATTTTGATGACATTCAGGACATCAAGGGTAATACGACAACAGCTCAGATGGCCACACAGACATTTTTCCAGGCATCTTTCCAGAAAAATAATTCCAAAATTGCTTTGAAGTGTGAATGAGACACTGGAATCAGTGCATAGCTTCCCAAGGAGAGTATTTCAAAGGTGACCAGTGTGATATTCAGCAATGACGTATGTAGCACTTTTAACAGGATGAGTTCACAAACTTTACTATCAGATCTCATATACCTGAAAGATTTGAAATCAGGATCTCAAAGATATAACTGGACTTCCACGTCCATTAAGTGCTGTCTAGGATAGTAAAGGCATGGAAACGCTAAATGCCTATCAGCAATTGAATAAGGACAATGTGGTGCGTACACACAATGGAACACTATTCAACCACAAAACATATGGAAATCCTGCCACTTGCTGCAACATGGATGAAATTGAAGGAAATTATACTCAGTGCAATAAACTAGACACAGGCAAGCAAATACTACATGGCCCTACTTATATCTGGAATCTAAAATAATAAAACTCATGGCAGCAGAGAATAGAATGGGAGTCACTTTGGGCTGGTGGATGGGGGAATTGGTCAAAGGGCACAGTTTCAATTGTGCAAGATAAATAAATTCTAGACATTACTACAGTAATATAGTGCATGTAGCTAATAATACTGTATTATTTGATGAAAATTTTGTTAAGAGGGTAGATTTTATGTTACCACCACATAAACGGGGATGGAGGAAATCTTTAGAGGTTATGGTTACATTTCTAGCATTGTTTATGGTGACCATCACACAGGTGTACACTCATCTTCAAACTTGTCAGCATAATAAATACATTCAGCTTTTTTGGTATGTCAATACTACCTCAACCAAAAAATAAGTAAAAAACAAAACAAAACAAAACAACAAAAAAAACAGATCATCTGCCTTTACTCACTTATTTGTGACTTTAGGTATGTTACCTAATTATCCGACTTCAGCTTCCTGATGGTGTTGTAAAGATTAAAGGAAAGTGCAAATGTCACATCCTACACGGTGCCAGACACGAAGATGGCATTTAATAAATGGTACCGTTCTGTTTTAAAAAATGTGTAGGGATTATGAAAGATGTGATAATTGCTAAAAAGATTTTGGTATTGTTGCTATGATGATAATAATAATGATGATATTGAAGTGCCAAATCCAAAACCTAAGGTTTGAATCCTAGCCCAGCTACTTCCTCTCTGCATGAGGCTGACCACAACTCTGAGGTTTACTTTCTTCAGCTATAAATGGAGTTGATGGTGCCCATTTCCTGAGTCTATTGGGAGGATCAACTGAAATTATCTTTATGGTGGTGATGTTTATACTGTAAAGCCATGCACCAAATATTTTCTGTTGCCATAATTAATAGCACTGTGCCTGCCCATGGCAAATACCAAGTAAGCTTTAAATTAAAGTCCACCGAATGATAATGTATCACTGGTTGGGTGTCCCTTAGGGAGGACACTTAGGTTGCGTTGTGAGAAATTTTTTGCTATCTGTAATATTTGCTTTAACAATGAAGTGTATCATTGACAGAAATGATACCTCATTGGAATAACACCTAGAGAAAAGCATTTAGAAAGTGCTTTTGAACAATAATTTTTGAACTAAAATTATATGTGAAAGGATCTATATGTACGTAGCAAAGGAATTTAGGTTATAAAACAAAGAGTTCCAGCTTGGGGGGGGGGGGGATAAAGATGAAGGGAAGGAAGACCCAAGAAACAAAATTGTTCAGGTTTCTCTCTCTCTCTGCTAAGGGAAACTTTCATTAAGACAGAATGGACAAAATGCCCAGCCCAACCCATAACCAACATCCTAACTTTGTACACTGGAAATCCCAGGAACAAGATTCCAACCCACGGCTACTTAATAGCTTCTCTACAGTGCAGTGCCAATGCTTTTCAGAAGCAACTTCCAGACAAATAACAAACACAGAATGAGCCCTGTGTGACCCCAAGCAAATCATTTAACCCCACTGAGCCTTATTTTTTCCATCAGCAAAATAATGCTACCTCCTATTTACCTCCCAACTGTTGTCAAGATAAAGGAGTTGATTCCCCAAAGCTCAGGGAGCTCCTCAGATGAAATGAGCTCTAGACACCTACAGTGCGATCACTTAATAATTTATAAGTTCTTGTTTTTGTTTTGTTTTGACACTGAGAACTTCAGGGGTTATTTTAGAAAAAAAGTTTCCCTGTTATATTTTCTCACTTCTATAAGAAAGAGCTGCATGAGTGAAATGGTTCCTTGTCGTAACTTCAGAGTCCACAAAACACAAGTTAGTGACTGTGGGGAAACACTCTGAAGTATCTTGCATTGCTAGGGACTGAAATTTATCTTTTTCCTATTGCAATAGATAGATACAATCTGTGTCCATGCAGTAAATATTTATGGAGGTTAGCCTTTCTGGCATAAAATGTACAAACCCTGCAAATACCACAAAGATTACAATAGGTCCTTACTTACGAACAATTTAATTGGGAAGACACATACAATAAGTATTAAAATGTGACATGCCGGGCGGTGCCTGTGGCTCAAAGGAGTAGGGCACCAGCCCCATATATATGAGGTGGAGGGTTCAAACCAGGCCTGGCCAAAAACTGCAAAAAATAAAATAAAATAAAAATAAAAATAAAATGTGACATGTATTGCAGCTATTTTAAGGTGTTGTTCGAACATAACAGTGGAAGTAGCTAATTTGTTATTTGGTTGCTTTGATTTAATTGCTAAGAGCCCCATTTACAGCTGCTAGTAGCTTTTAGGACATTTAACAACCAGAAGCTGGTAGCAAAAAAACCCCCAAGAATATGGGCTTGTGAGTCAGAAGCCCCAAGCTACTAGCCCATTTCTACCATTAATTGACTGAGTGAGTTTCATGCACAAAATAAAATGTTTTTTGCAGGGTGATTGCTAAGACCACTTTCATATTTTATGGAACATTTTTGATACGATAGTTTTGCTATTTATCTTCCTCTCAACCTCTTCAGCCCTATGCCTTTAAAACATTTGAAGTTATGAGAAAATTATATTATTTTCTTTTATTGTGAAAAACTATTATAACACTAGTGGTGGGGCATTGGAGAGATTCATAGACCACTGTCCAGAAGTTGAGATTTCAGTCTGACCCTTTGTAAACCAGCAAAAATCTGCGTGCGTTTATGCTTTTCTGCTCTCTGGAAGCTGCCTCAGCCCTGTCAAATGTTTTTGTAAGGCTGGGAAACCGATTAGTGTAAGTGGGATGACAGAAGCAACAGTATTACGGTGTGTAAATGAAGGACCTGGGCCAAGCTTCCTGAAGGGAAATGGATTAACAAGTTGGCTAAATCAGCTACCTATGAAAAATTGATCAACAAAGTACAAAATAATGAACAGCCCTAGGATATTTCCACGGCTTGAGAAAAGAAAACAGATTCTTTTTCATTTCAAAATCTCTGTCGTTAACACTGCCAGTACTTAGGCCTCTATGACCCTGAAGAATTTTCTAGTTAAGACCTACCAGCAGAACGGAGCTCACAATGAAACAGTTCAGCCTGCCAGCAAAGGGCTGGGAAGCTGACAAGAAGAAAGCTGCCTGCTGGGTTGAGAACTGTCAAAACTTCACAAAAAATGGGTATTTTAAACAAGCCTTTATTTGATGGTGGAAAGGAAGGGGCGGGGGAGAGGTGAATTGTTAGGCTCCTTCTCACCCTGAACTTCAACTTTGGATCTTGGAGGAGTAAAGGTAGCTTTATTTAGAATAATGGTTTGATCATAGCCCACATTTCTATGAGCTCATGTCACTTTTCCTTTGCAGCGGGCTTAGCTTCCTAGTAGGCCAGAAACTAAAGGCTCCTGGCAGAATGGTCCTGAGACGATGCAGCTGTTGCTCTTCCAAGGCGGCCTGCAAAGCCCTGCCTCCTCTGCATGGACACCTGGGAACCCTGAAACACACACGCACGCACACACATACATGCACACGCACAGGCCATCAGATAAGAGTCTCCCTCCCCGGGATTCCTCTGTCTTACCACATTAGGACAACATTGCTTCTGATATCCCTGTCAAGTTTTAAAAGTTTTAAAGGGTTTAAAATTGACATTTCAAGTTAACAACAGCCTAAAACTTAGTTTGTCAGCATGAATGTGCTTCGCTTCTCCTTTCAAAAGAAAAGCTTTAAGCTCAGCAATTAAAATACTGATTAACTTTTAAATACTGAAGTGTTTTATTCTGCTTCCCAGAACTTCATGCTTCAAGCTGTGATTTTTTTTATGTTTTTTTTTTTTTTTTTTTTTTTTAATGTGGGGCCAAGGGGTGTTTTTTTCTTTTTTTCCAAATGTGGAGCATTAAGAAAAAGGGCAAGTGAAGCTCCAGTGAATGCACCGGGGATGTTATGAACACAGATGAACCCCAGGGAGGAGCATTAGTTCTGTGGAGCATTAACCTTTGCAAATGCCAATGGCTGGGAGAGATTGGAGCATTGACCTTCAGGGATTGGGGGAGGGGGAGACTACAGAGAGATGAGACTGGAAAAGTGGGAAGGAGCCAGATCATGGGAGGGAATTTGATTTAATTCCAAGAGTAATAAATAGGACGATGTTCAAGGCTTTTAGGTAGGGGGGTGATGTGATCTGATACATTTTTAAAAGAACATATGTTTTAAGATTTTTTATATATTTCAACTTGTATATGTGCATATGATTGCTAACACATACTGAATGCTTACTATATCCCAGATAAGATTCTAAGAGTTTTACCCAGTACCCTAGAGAATAGGAACTATTGTTATAATTCTTTACAGATAGGGAAACTGAGGCACAGAAAGTTAAGTAACCTGCTTGAAGTAACGCACTCTGTAAGTGGCAGAGCTGTGATTTAAACACAAGCGACGTGCCTGAAGCAATCAACGCTTTTTAAACACTATAAATTGCTGTATGGCGTGAGCTCAGTGACCGGTTAGTCTAAGGTTACAGAGATTACTCTAAACCTGCAGCACCAAGCTCATCCCCAGGGATCAGTATAGAATTTACTCTGCCGTTTAGTCTTATGGGCTGACACGGTTATTACTGATGGGGAATTCTGAACTTTTCACTGTTTCTTAATTTCCCAGGGAATTCAGCAAGTGTGTTCTGGTGACTTAGATGAATTTTCCTTAGGAAGCACCTCAGAATAATAATGATGTGAAAATAACAACCAACATACAGCAAAATCCCTTTTATCCTCAAACATCCCCTTCTATTTTCGCTTTCACTGATACACAGATACTTCCTGAAGGCAATCTTTTCTTTTCAACCATCTTGTTACTCTCTGTCCTCAAAGTGGACAGAAGTCTAACCTTGCCCCTCTAAATCACTCTTGGACACATCTTTCCTCCACCCTCTCAAATCTCCAGTTCCTTTGATGTTAAGCAAGCAGGTCTCAATCAGCACCTGCTACTCCTGACTGAGTCATTTACTGACACCCCCGCCCAACCAGGCTGCTCCTCCCTTTCTCACAGACCATCAGCTCCTGTCTCTCTTCCTCACCCAGCCTGTATTCTTTTATTCCTCATCGTAACCATGCTCTTGGGAGCACCTTAATTGACCATGTTCCTCCCACCACACCTGCTTAGCAAAACCCCTGAATAAACTCAATTGTTGGCTTTCTCAGTTCCTGATTTTGAAACTAGAGAAAAGGTGTAACACTCTGAATTTGTGACTGCCTGTGTCAAATGCAACTAAAATTCCATTTCTGCCCCCAGGTAGGTGCCTAACCTAACCCCAAGTAGTTTATTTAGGAAATTTTAAAAATAGCTGAGCCCTTCCCCAGACCACTCAAGCCATTCCTTAGGGGTTAAGCAAAGTTTGACTTGTCTTTAAACTGCTTGGATGATAATAATGTGTAGCCGAGGTTAAATAAACACTGCCTTTACCTCCTTCAGCTTCTGACCTAGCCCCATACTTCTTTGAGAAACAGAAGCCACTAAGTAAGAACTCTTTATCTTCTACATAAAATCCACAGAACTCTGTCAATCCCATCTCTAGATTATATCCCCAATCTGACCTTGTATCACCATCTCTTCTGCTGCAACTCTGGCCAAAGCCATCCTCCTCTTGTGATGCCCTAACTCCATCCATTTTGAGCAATTCAACCAGACTTACCCCTTTTTAAGAGCATACAACCTCCCCCCCAACTTTTGTAACCAAAATAGCCCCTTGAGCAGGCAGTAACCCTGCAAAAACAGAAAGGAAATTTAGCTGAGAGCTGAGAATCCTGTGACAACTGGAAAAATCTTCTGAAAACCACAATCCTGTCACAAGTCTGTCTGTCTGTCTGTCTGCATTGTAAGACCCCTCCCTCTCCGTAGCTCTAACCTTGCAGATATTGGCTTCTGTAATATTCTCCTTACACCAGGTCTTCCCATCCCCGGCTTGAAGTGCCACATTAAACCCTTGCACCCCCCCCAGTTCAAGAGATTTTGTGGCATGAGCCTGCTCTTGACTGGCCTTCCCGATAAAGGACCATTGCTTAATTTGAACTCACTGTGCTGAGGTTTCTCTGTAATTCCATTCACGGCGGGTACAACACTCTCACACCCAATCGCTAGAGCTTCCCTGTCGCCTTCCTAATTCCATGCATGTCTCTGTTAAACTAATCTCCATGCAGGATCTACACTGATTGTTTTCAAATGGCAAAAACATTTTACTACTTCTCAGCTCATTAAAAATATAACCCAAGCTCTTTGTCAAGACCTTTACCCAATCTCATTCATCGTATGTCCCTTTTCTCCTCTCATAATAGAGAGGGTGCCTAAAAAATGTATGCACATTTTAAGAAAGAAAAATCGGTATTCAAATTGTGATACTCGATACATACTGATAACAAGAAATGAATACCAGTCATGCTGAGCACCTCTTGTAATTGTGGAGGTCAAACATGACCTGAGTGTTATAAATTTAATACAATTTTTCCTTTCTTAAAATGTGCATACATGTTTTGGGCAGCATTTGAATACATAATTCAAACTCTATCCCACAAAGGATTCTCCCATAGCTCCTTCTTCTGGTTGGAAAGACCCCGGTCTTACCTGCATCCCACCGCCATCGTTAACTCCTGTCCATGTTTGAAGTTTCCACCAAAATATCTCCTCCACAGAGAAAGCCTCTATAACTGCTTCCCAGAAAAGTCTCTCTGTTCCTACTTATTTTTCTTTCTTAAAGCACCTTACTGTTTTCTCCTTAATACTTTTCACTTTTTTGTAACTCGATGGTAAGTTTAAATTATGTAGATACTTAATGAGGTCAGAAACCAAGTTTGAATTCTCCTCCTCTCCACACTGTTACACTGTAAAAAAATGCCAGGAAGGCTATGTCAACCAGTGTGATGAAAATGTGGCAAACGGTTTATGAACCTAGTGTATGATGCCCCATGATCATATCAATGTACACAGCTATGATTTAATAAAAAAAAAAAGCAATATCCATCCAATGATCATTTGCTGTATTGAAAAATTCACTATAAATCACCCCCAGTTTGTTTCTAGGGAATACTGGCAATTGGATAAAGCATTTCTATTGTTGGCTAACAATTTTTTAAAAATACTAAACCAAAACAATAATTTCTGTAATTACGATTACAAAGTTGTCAAACTCGTTAGGAGCAATTCAGATCGGATTGTATCAATTGGCCCCGTGTAACGTGTCCTTTTTCACAACAATTCACATAGAATTATGTTTCCCAAAACCCAGATCATAATCTATTCTACAAGATAAGGCATGAGGATTAAATGCACATCAGAATATGTTTCCATCTGGTAAATGGATTCTCCTTTTCTGTCATTTTTTTTATTTTGGCACTCTGATAAAATTAAATAGACACTAATTCAATTTTAAAAATCAATTCAAGTGGACCATCTTTTTGACATACCGATTCTTGTATTTTATGTATTTTCAATTTAATATACTCTTGTCCATGCGATCTAATTCTATCTTCTTTGATTTATTCTTTCATTAATTTTTAAGCTGGATGCAGAGCTCATTAATTTTTAGTCATTCTCCTTTTATACTATAAAAACTAAAGCTGCATGTATAAGCCTTTAAATCAGAGATTGGCAAACTGTAGGCCATATCCAGCCATGTTCTATGCTCCCACAGCTAAGAATGTTTAAAGGTTTGTAAATTTAAAAAATAAGGGTATGTGACAAAGACCATAGGTAGACTAAAGTACTTACTCTCTGTTATCAATCCCTAGGTTAAATAACACTCCATATGCATCCTATAATTTTCTAATGCAGAATTTTCATTGTTATTTAATTTTAAGTATATTCGGTTGCTATTAGAATTTTCTTTCTTTTTGACCTATGAATTATTTAGAGGTGTGTCTGTTCATATCCAAGTGTCATTTGTTTTTTGTTTCATTTTGATGCTAAGTTACTGTTTTTGCGATAAAATGACTTGACATAAATAGTAGCACATATCTGATAAAAGCCTGGACTTGCTTAATGACTCACAACATGTTCAGTGTTTTTATATCATGCGTATGTGCTTAAAAAGAAACTTTACTCTCTGAATACTTGTTATGTGGTTCTATGCATATCCATTATATCTAGTTTTTTAGTTTGTTCAAATTATCTAGATCCATATTGACCTTCTATTCATTAATCTATTAACTAAGAAATGTCAGCCAATATCTCTTGTAACAGTGGAAAACTATATTATCGGTTACATACAAGTTTAAAGTTGTTCCATCTCTTGGATGACTTGAATTTGTAATCAATATTTATGGAATATATAGTGGGCTTGTCATCTTTAGCAATACTTTTTACCATTAGAATAATTTGATCTGATAATAGTATATCTATTGCAATAGTCTACTGCTTAATATTGGCCTTAATATTTTTTACAGCCCTATACTTTTAATCTTACTATTTAGCTATAAATAAAAGTTAACAGGGTTTTTAAAATATTATTAGGTCTCAATAGATTTTTTTTTTAAACTGGAAAGTACAATTTATTTAAATTTATTTTGAATATATGTGGATTTATTTTTACCATTTTATTATGTACATTGTTTCTCTATTCTGTTTAATTTTTCTATTTCAAAGTTATTTTTAAACTCATTTTATTTTTCTGGCCTAAAGGAAAAAAATGCATTCTAATTATCATACAAATATTCAAATATTGAATATTTGACAGAATCTACGATTAGTCAAATGCATTTATTGTTCTAGAAAAGAACATAACAGAGCTTTAACTATAATTATTTCTCTTTAAAGGTGAGTAGTAAGTTTTGTCTTGCTCGTTTTATATTCCTTCACATTAGACAACATTATTGTTTTACATATTCACTTTTTGCTTTGAAATTTACCTACATAATTTTTGTATCTTCTTTCTCAAGTATTCTTCATTATACAGTCAGTCCTCAGTATTCATGGATTCTGTATCCATGAATTTGCTTGCTAAAAGTTGTTACCCTAAAATCAATACTTTGGGCACTGTCATAGTCATTCAAGGATGTACACATACTGGGAACAGCAGCAAACTGGAGCCTCACAATGCCCTGATTCCCAGTGGAGGTTGAACACAGCGACACTCTGCCTTCTGGTTTCAGCTCTCAGACTAAACAAATGTCCTTCTCACAGTCCAGTTAGAAGTGTATTTGTCACGTTTTTACTTTTGATTGGTGATTTCAGTGTTTAAATGGCCCAAAGGCTAATGCTGAAGTGGTATCTGGTGTTCTTAAGAGCAGGGAGATGGTGATGTAGTATATGGAGAAAGTACGTGTGCTCAATAAGCTTTTCTCAGGTACCAGTTATAGAGCTGTTGACCCTAAGTGCAGTGTTAACCCTAAGTGCACTGTTAATCCATCTGTAATGTACATTCAACAAGGTGTATATTTATAAGGTGTAAATGGAAACACTTATAAAACAAGGTTATGTCCTGATTGTCTGGTGACATTGTTATAACTAGAGGCTCAAAGGAGCCTGACTTTATATTTTCTTTCTTTCTTTTTTTTTTTTTTTTTTAGACACTGAGTCTCACTTTATCACCCTCAGTAGAGTGCCATGGTGTCACAGCTCATAGCAACCTCCAACTCCTGGGCATAGGCCATTCTCTTGCCTCAGCCTCCCGAGTAGCTGGGACTACAGGTACCTGCCACAATGCCTGGGTTTTTTTTTTAATTACAATTTGGTTGGGGCCGGGTTCGAACTCACCACCCTCAGCACCCTCCAGTGAACCACAGGCGCCACCCAACTCTATATTTTCTTTAAGAGAAATGGTTCCGTGTTTGTTAATTGAGTGTTTGTGGTGACTTCATGGAACACAATTACTCTGGTAAATCATAATCTGATTATGATTTTCCTCTCTCCTAGAATAGACTCCCTTGAAGTCTCTCAATGAGCTTTGTTGGTTGTAAATACACTCAGTTTTTATTTATTTAATTATACCTTTATTTTATCTTCATTCTTGAAAGATAGTTTCATTTAGTAGAGAATTTCAAATTGATAGCTACTTTTGCTTAGTGATTTGAAAATGCTTCTATTATTTTCTGGCTTCCATTATGACTACCAAGAAATCAGCTATGAAGCTAATTGCTGTTGCTTGCTAAGTAACCTCCCTTTTTTCTCTGATGACTACTAACAAATCAGCTATGAGGCTAATTGCTGTTGCTTGCTGAGGAACCTCTCTTTTCTCTCTGATCACTCGGAAACATTCTCTTTGCTCTTCTGAAGTTCATTTGACATTGTAATTGGTGTTTTTAATCGTTATAGAAAACATACTTTGACTTTTTTTCTGTCTGAGTAGTATATCTTCGCCATTCTCTCTTTCTGGGAGACTGAACAGATGTATTTTAGATCATTTTTTAAAATTTTCACACAGCACACTTAAGATCCTCCCACAGCACACCAGTGTGCTACGGCACTCTGACGGAAAATCACTGCTGTAGGGCCGGGCTCAGTGGCTGGTGTGTGTAATACTAGTACTCTGGGAGGCTAGGACAGGTGGATTGCTGAAGATCTGCCTGAGCAAGAGCCAGACCCCATCTCTAAAATCTACTAGGGCATTATGGCGGGCTTCTGTAGTTCCAGTTACTTGGAAGGCTGAAACAAGAGGATCACTTGAGCCCAGGAGGTGGAGTTTGTTGTAAGCTATGACACCAGGGCACTCCACTGAGGGCAACATAGTGAGACTCTGTCTCATAAAAAAAAAAAAAAAAAAAAAAAAATCACTGGTGTAACCCTCTAACATTTTCTGTTGCTTTTTCTATACTTATCTGTGAATATTTTCTTCAAATTGGCTTTCAAATCACTAATACTCTTTATATGAGCTATTCTGAATTTTAATGATATATTGAGTTTATAAGTTCAAATGTCACCATGAACACTGAATTAGCAAATACTAACATTTCTAATATTAAGCTTTTATTTAATTATTTTCTTAAAATTGTCTTATCCATTTTTGTGGTGTCTTGATTTTAGTTACCTTTGATTTTTATGCCTTGGGATTTTTGTTTGTTTGTTTGTTTGTTGTTTGGTCTTCATAATCCTCTACCTTTATCTGTGATAAGTTTTTCAGATCTGGACTTAAGCTGTTTCCTTGTAGACAGGATTTTCATTTGTTCTTGGATTCTGGAAAACATCTGATCTGAAACCAAGTTAAACTAAATTTCCACCTAATTCATGTCATAGGTCAGGCTGCAGTAACATTGTGCCATAGACTGGGTGGTTTATAAACAATAGAGATTCTTTCTCACAGATCTGGAGGCTCAAAAGTCCAAGATCAAGGCACCAGCAGATTGAGGTGAGGCTGCTTCCCGGTTAGACAGCTGTCTTTCTGTGTCCTCACGTGGCAGATGGGGCAAGAAAGCTCTGTGTACATTTCACTTTAAGGCTTTGTTTGTATTTAATATAAGGACACTAATCCAATTAATGAGGGCTTTAACACCATCACCTCCTCTGGGCCCCAGCTCCTAATATCATCACATTGGGGGTCAGGATTTCAACATATAAATGCTGGGGCAGGGCTGGACGCAAACATTTAGTCCATGACAAACTAGGCTAGAAATGCTCTGAGCTATTTTCTCCCCTCCCAACACCATGGATGATACAGGCATATCTTCTACATACTCCCTGCAAGGCAGGTACTTTTGTAGGTCACCATTCAGTTATCCTCTCTCGGAGGATCCTGCTTTATGTACATTGAAAGAGCATCTTTGAATCTACAGAAGCAGAAAAGGCCTCCAGTGATCAGAAGAGAACTCAGGACACAGGCTGGATGCATCACATTCAGCACTCACGATACTTGTCTGAATTCAAGTTTCCTTATTTTTATGCTTTCCAAACATGCATTTAAGGTGCTTTAAAACTATTTTATTTTACACATTACTTCTTGGATAGCCCAAAAGAGAAATCTAAATTAATGTTTCCGTTTATCAGAATTCTTTAACATTATTAATGTGGTTATAGAAAAAAAAAAGCAAAATAAATTTCTTTGACTTACTCTTATATTCTTATATTAGCCCTCTGCTCAAACCAATAAAAATAAGACAGTTATTAGATAGCATTGCAATTTAACTCTAATGATTACTATAATGCAGGCCCTCACCTGAACCTTGCAGACATCTGGATCATGAAATTCCAGCCTCCAGAACTGGGTGGAAATAAACTTCAGTTACATAAGCGACCCAGTCAGTGGTATTTTATTTTGGCAGCCCTAGAAGATTAAGATAATATATACATATATATTTAAAAATCTTAAATTAAAAATAAATGCATACTCATAATGGAAAGGTATATTTATATTAATATAATTACTGCCTTATAACATTTAATGGAAGTGTTTTCTGAAACAATACAAAACAAAAACAAAACACAACCTCCTCATGTCAGTAAAACTTCACTAACATGTCAAAAATATCAATAGTTCACACTATGTAATAAATACTGTTTATCATTTTTTGGTACCCGCCAATAAATTTTCATTGGTATCTCTTCTAGAAATTATAAACACTTTCATAATAAGAAACTAAATTTGTTCAAGCATCTCTTATAAACACTTCATTAATCATTGGTCAAATAGGCGGTGAAAGAAAAATTAGGAGCAAAAACTTCTGCAACTTTCAGGTGGAAAACTGAGGCAATTTAAAAAATATTTTTAACTCAAAGGAACTCAAAGGATAATAAATATATGACAGACCAAGAATTGTGAGATGGAGGCAAAGCAGTGCTAAAGGAAAAATTATAGATTTAAGTGCATATATAAGAAAAAAGGCTGAAAATTCAAAGACCTAAGCTTCCATTTCAAGTAGCAAGAAGGAAGCAAACCCTCAGAAACAGAAGAATGAAATAACAAACGGAAAAGTACTAGTCAATAAAATAGATCATTAATTTAAAGTTAAAAACGTTTCAAATAGTTCTTTAAAATAATTAGTGAAATTTATAAATCACAAGGAATATTAAACAAAAACAGAATAAAAATTAATTACCGACGTAAGACAAAAGGGAACTGTACGATGTAAGACAAAAGGGAACTGTAGATATTAAAAGGATAGAAACCATACTACATACAACTTTACACCAACAAATTTGAAAACTTTGCTGAAACAATTTCTTTTTAAAAATGCTATCTGCTAAAACTGACCAGATAGAAAACAGAGAATCAAAATATACAGCTATATAGTTGACTATATTGTTATTTATCTATTATTTTTATTTTTATTTTTTGGAGACAAACTTTTACTCAGTTGCTCAGGCTAGAATGTCATGATCTAAGCCTAGCTCATAGGAACCTTAAACTCCTGGGTTCAAGGGATCCTCCTACCTCAGCTACCCAAGTCGCTGGGACTACAAGCACCTGCCACTATGCCCCCAGCTAATTCCTTTTTTTTTTTTTTTTTTTTTTTGAGTAGAGAGGGTTCTCGCTTTTGGTCAGACTGGTCTTGAACTCCTGAGTTCAAGAGAGCCTCCCTCATTGCTAGGATTATAGTCAAGAGCCACCATGCCTGGTTAGTTGATTATATATTTATAACTTTTCCAAAATGTTACCAAGGCCCACATGTCCTTGTCTATGAATTTTCCTAATAATTAAGGAAGAGATAATATCAATCTAACATAAACCTTTTTAAATAATAAAAAAAGAAAAAGAAGTTTCTCAACTTTTTTGGAAGAAAGAACAATCTAGATTCCAAAAGCTAATGGAGGCCAAAAATAGTTAATTACAGACTAGTCTTTTCTTGAACACAGTTACAAAAAATAGTAAATATAATATTAGTAACTATAACTCAGAAATGCATATTAAGGATAATGCATCATGATCAAGTGAATTTTATTCATAGAATGCAAGGATGATAAATTTATTTAAAGAAACAATGAATAATGATACATTTACTTACACCAGAGTTTTGAGTTAAGATGTGTATCATGCAATTTTTTCCAAAAACTTTAAAAAAAATTTTTCTTTCTGAACCATTTAATTATACCATATTGATAAAAGCCTAACAAATAACATCAGGGAATACAATTAATTCTGAAATACTCTCTAAATGTATTTGTACAAAGCTCTTAGGCCAATGCTTGCTCTAAAAAGTAATCTCAAATTCAAGTGTAACTTGAGTTTGCTATTGCGTTTCACCTCAAGTAGTAAAAGTAACTGATACAATAATTCCCAGAAGTACTCTACAATTCATCTTTAATGCATTTTCAAAATAAATCCAGTGATTAGGTCATTCTTATAAGTAAGTCATATTTATAAATTCATGAATTTCCATTGAACTATAAAATTGTTCTAGGTTTTTGCCCAGAGAAAGAAGGCATGTTTGTACTCTTACATTACCTGGAGCACATACAACACATTTTTGCTCAGTGTAAGGAGACAGCCAAGATATCATCAGCTTATTGTACAGCCAGAATTTATTTTCTCCCAACATAATAATAAAGCCATATTTAAACCTATTATCAGGTAGCTTAAACATTTCTGTCACTGGAGCTGAATTTATGTTTAAGAAAATATGGCATGAAATTAATTTAGCTGTATATTGAATTTCATTACTTTCAAAAGGGACTACTTCTATAATAAAAGAAATTTTGTCTCTCTGGAGTTAATTAAATGATATATCACATAATCGAATTTTAAAAGAGTCACTAAAATTTTCTAGTGGGTTATTTCAAATATGAGTTTTCAAAGCAATAAATTATAGTTAAGACCAATTTAATAGTACATCCCATTAAGATTTTGAATGAACTATTAATCGGAACTTTGTAACTAACCAATTGAAAGTTTTATATCTATATGTACTATATTGCCATTAATCAGATTTTATTTTCTTTACTAGTCATAATAAAGTAATAAGACAATCCCTTAAAATGTTCATAAACATAATTCATATTTTTCCATAAAATATTTGTTCAAATCATCTTGGGAAAATTACAGATACAATGGAAAAAGATTTAAGTATTACATATCATATTTTTCCAGTTGACTAATGAAAGTTTCAAAATTACTAGTTTGCAGTCCCTCCAGCACTGTAAAAGTGTTCCCTTCTCTCCACATCCACGCCAGTATCAGCAGTTTTGAGATTTTGTGGCTTGGGCCCTTCTCACTGGGGTTAGATGGTATCTCGGGGTGGTTTTGATTTGCATTTCTCTAATAGATAGGGATGATGAACTTTTTTTTATATGTTTGTTAGCCATTTGTCTGTCTTCTATAGAGAAGGTTCTGTTCATGTCTCTTGCCCTTTGATATATGGGATTATTGGCTTTTTTCATGTAGATCAATTTGAGTTCTCTATAGATCCTAGTTATCAAGCTTTTGTCTGATTCAAAATATCCAAATATCCTTTCCCATTGTGTAGGTTGTCTATTTGCTTTGGTTGTTGTCTCCTTAACTGTACAGAAGCTTTTCAGTTTAATGAAGTCCCATTTGTTTATTTTTATTGTTGTTGCAATTGCCATGGCAGTCTTCTTCATGAAGTCTTTCCCCAGGCCAATATCTTCCAGTGTTTTTCCTATGCTTTCTTTGAGGATTTTTATTGTTTAAATATAAGTCCTTTATCCATCTTGAATCAATTTTTGTGAGTGGGGAAAGGTGTGGGTCCAGTTTCAGTCTTTTACATGTGGATATCTAGTTCTCCCAACATCATTTATTGAATAGGGAGTCTTTCCCCCAAGGTATGTTCTTATTTGGTTTATCAAAGATTAGGTGGTTGTAAGATGTTAGTTTCATTTCCTGATTTTCTATTTGATTCAAGTGTCTATGTCTCTATTTTTGTGCCAGTACCATGCTGTCTTGACCACTATGCTGCCGGGATATTTTTAGAGATGGTATCTTGCTCTTGCTCAGCTGGTCTCAAACTCTTGAACTCAAGCTATCCACAGACTTCATCTTAACTTAAAACATTTCAAATCTTTAGATGAAACTTCATTTCTTTAGCCAATTACAAATTAAAAAGTCTTTAAACTCACCTATAACCTGTATACCTCCCCTTGGAGATGTGAGGTATCCCACCTTTTCAGGCCAAACCAATGCACATCTTCCATGTACTGATTTATGACTTTACATGTAATTCCTGTCTCCCTGAAATGTATAAAACCAAACTGTACCCCAACCACAGCATGTCTGCTTGCTCAAGGTTTCTTAGGCATGGCTGTGGGCCATGGTCCTTAAATTTGGCTCAGAATAAAGCTCTTTACATTATTGTACAGAGTTTGTCTTCTCCTCCAAGGACAACACAATGCCTCCTACATTAGCATACTAAAAGCTTGAGTCAATAGAATTTATTTTCATTCTGATTTCCAACAGTAACCAAAATGTTAGAAGATGTCTCAGAGGCACTTTAAGGTCTAAAAAAGTGGTGGCAAGAGTTATGAAAAGAAGAATTAATCCATAACATGGACAAGCCTTGAAAACATGCTAAGTGAAAGAGACTGGTCCCAATAGACCACATACTGTAAGATACTATTTCTAGGAACGGTCCAGAGTAGGCAAACTTATAGAAGCAGAAAATACATTAATGGTTGCCCAGGGCTGGAGAAGACTGAGGACTGGGGGTGATAGCTAATAGATGTGGAGTTTCCTTTGGGGGTGATGAAAATGTTTTAAAATTATTAATAGGTTGGGATGAGAGTTGCAAAATTATGTGAGGATTCTAAAAACTGGGATTGTACACTTGAAATGGATGAATTCCATCTCAAAGCTGTTAAGAAAGAATAATTGCGTTCAGCTGAATTTTCACATTTATCTTGTTATCCTCATGGTTTAGTCTGTGAATGTGCTAGTCATCTGTGATAAGATGATGATTTTCTAAGGATTGAACATACCATTGCCCATACATCCTGAAGAGTGTGTGCCAGCAGGGAGCCATTGGAAGAACACAACTGTTCTACTGTTCGGGTGCCCGGCAGCCAGTCTATTTTCTGATCGTTGCCATGGTGCTGTGAGGGGCTCATCTGTTGTCCCCATTCACAGATAGTGACCAGGTCCCAGTATGAGTCAGTGCTCTCATTCTAATCACTAGTCCCACTATTGGAGTCATGAGGGCTGACCTGGAGGTTGGCACAGTGCCCTCCAGCCCTGCTGGCGTTAGCAAGGGGTCCGTGACAGGCTGTGGCAGTGAAGAACAGCACCCTCAGGGCTACATGGATGTCAGTGCTGTGCTTCCAATTCTCACTCAGCTCAGATCCAAGATCTGCCTTCTTCCAACTTTCATGGCAGCCCCTCTGATAAGCATCTCCCAGAAGGTGGAACAAATCATTCCAGAAATATAGGGCACAACAAAATCCATCTTTAGGGGAGACATCCTTGGCTGGCAGTCCAGAGCCTTGGGTTCTAGACCTGGCGTTGCTAGTTGAATTGACCAAGATCACTTTGTGAACTGACTTTGAGGATGTCACTAAATGGAGCCTTTCATGGGGAAGCCAGTCTTAGACCTGCTCGGTCATTCTCATTTCTAAATTCCATGAGGTATTTATTGGTTTACACTCTTGACAACAAATGTATTTCACCCACTGAAAACCGACAAAAAAGGTTGCAAATTCCTACCTGTGCCTTCCCTGCCTGCTGTTTGCAATAGTCATAATTTGAAAAGCTGTAACTACTCTGCCTGTCACCCCTCCAAGGGGCCTGATCCTTTGTTCCTGACAGGACAGATGAGGCTGGCAGTGCATCAAGCAACTGGAGATCCCGCCTTTGAGAACTCAAGTCTCTTCTTTGGTCTCCATGGTTTGCACCGGATCTTAGTTAAAGGGAGAATTCCACCCCTTGTGCGACATTTGCAGCAAGTGAGTGTAACTTACTGCATCTTGGATCACATACTGCCTGCACCAGCATCTCCTTGTCTGCTGTGTGCACACAAAAAATGATCCCTGGTGTTCTTGCAGGGTTTTTGGCTGCTTAATGAGAGGAAAACACTGCAGCTGGGGGTAGCGGCAGCTTCTCTGCTCCCTGGTTCTCCATCATCCCACATCCTCCTCATTGCAGCGATAGGCACAGAGCAGAAACGTGTCCCGATGAAGCAGGTCTTGCTGGCACACAACAGACCACAAGAGCCCTGTGAGGAGTCTCATTGAACAAGCCTATCCGGCTTCCAATTTCTGAGCATCTCTTTAAGCTCTAAACACCATACATACTATGTAATGTAATTTTCACAATAGTGCTCTAAGGTAGGAGCTATTATTCCTACTGTAGGGAGAAATGGACTTTCAGAGACATTAGGCAACATGCCCAAGGCAGCACACCTGCTAAGAGGCAGAGCTAGGATGAAATCCCATGTCTGACTGACTCCAGAATCATTGCACTACCTGGCCCCCTTAACATTTTGTACTGTTTCCTGCCAGCCTTTCTGTCCAGACAGCTTTTTTTTTTTTTTTTATCCTTGCATGACTGAGGTTAAACTGTATAAGGAATTGTGTTTTCTAGAAGTCTTCCACTTGCCAGAATTCTAAGCCTTCTTGGGTGTTAGATTTATGCAGAAATTCACACTGCAGACAAAACCATTTCTGGAGGACTCTTTTGCACTCTACCAGTGTGGAAGATCTTTCTCTATTTGGCAAGGAGAAGGCATGATCTCTATTTCAATCTTTCTTCAGCCCTAATCTCGTAAAGCTTTACTTGAAATTCCTTTGCCTAAAAAACAAAGCCCCCTACCCCAAAAGAGTAATCTTTATCTGGGATGGTCTCCACTGGGCTGCCCAGAGAGCCCAGGCTAGGAGCCAGGAGGCCTGACTTCCTTGGATTCAGCCATGGATGGACTCCCTAGTACCTGAGATATACAAAAAGGATATTCGGGTACATGTCCCAGCATCCCTGGAGTTGGGGAGCGCTAAGGAAGGCTTTCAGTACAGCTAGACTCTACCCCAAGGAGGACAGTGCATAAAACATCTCTTGCCCAGTCATGAGGTGGCACATTTGGGGGGTACCACACCACACTCCTCCTATGCAGGGCACTTCCCCTGTGGTTCCTTCCCCTCCTGTCCTCAGACAAAGGCTTCACTTTGGAGCACACAGCATTGCACATTTCCACCCCATCTACCTTTTCTTTTTGCTGCTTCTAATTTTTAGGAATATCAACTAGAGTCTTCTTCAAGAGGCTCATTTGAGAGGAAGAGTGAAGAAACCGCGTGTAGTCCTGTAGCTCCAGACCGTGAGCCAGCGCTCTGGAATTCATTCACTTTAGTAGAGAGACTCTTCTCTGAGATCAGATTGTCATGGGTCTGATCCTTCATACTTCAAAAAACATCAGACTAGTTGTGAGAACAATCCTATAAAGAAAATACAAGTAAAGGTAAAAAAGCTCCAATTTTGCTTCCTTACTTCTGCTAAGAATATTTACAGATAAGATTGTGTCAGGAGGATTGGGATCAAGGTACTCTGTAAGTATGTCTTCAATTGAATTCAGAAAAGCTATGATGAGTCTTTTGGTAAAGGGAGAATGGTTTTTGCTTTTCCTCATGTTTTCAAAGAGGAGATGCCTTCTGATCATGTCCTGGAGGAAGCGTATTGGAGTGGGAACTTTCACACGTGTTCCTGTCACTTACCTGCTTCTTCAGGTGGGAGGAGAGTGGCTGATGGACTCACAGAGCCTAGTAGTCCTTGAACCACATCACTGGTATTGATGCAAGAAAATATTTTATTGGGCGTTGTTGTGGCTCAAAGGAGTAGGGCATTGGCCCCATATACCAGAGGTGGTGGGTTCAAACCTAGCCCTGGCTAAAAACTACCAAAAAAAAAAAAAAAAAAGAAAGAAAGAAAGAAAGAACGAAAGAAAGAAAGAAAACCATCATATATGTCTTGACTGTCTCATGGTGGGTAAGAGAGTCCATGGGTTATCCCAAGCTCCCATGAATAAGCACACCTAGGGCCAGGAAAAGCATCAATTTTTAAGAGGTAACAGGGTCTGTGAGTCAAGACTGTGATTCTGGGGCAGGATCAAGGAGTAGGGCCCTGGCCCCATATACTGGAGGTGGTGGGTTCAGCCCCAGTCAAAAAAAAAAAAAAAAAAAAAAGACTGTGATCCTTCCTGAAGCTGGCAGGGTGACAGGAGACCCTCCAAGTTTCTTGTCCAAGGCACATGCTCTGATAAAGTTTAGCAGAAAGCACTATTCTTTGGGGTCACTGGGTACTATCTGGTCTAGTATTGATTGTCTAGTATTTCTTTGGCCACTCATTGTGTGTGTTCTTTTGTTAAATCCTAGAGAAAAGGGGGAGTAAGTCTCAGGCTCCTTACCCTTCAGCAATTTCCAAGGTGCTAGTACTTGCACTCAGGCTAAAACTTGTCTCCAGCAACTCTCTACTTTCTCATCCCAGCTGAGGGGTTTTATTATCTGGTCTTTATTTTTTTTATTTATTTTTTTGAGACAGAGTCTCCCTTTGTCACCCTGGTTACAGTGCCCTAGTCTCATCATAGCTCACAGCAACCTCAAGATCTTCCCTCAGCCTCCCAAGTAGCTGGGACTACAGGCACCTGCCATGATACCCGGCTAGTTTTTCTGTTTTTAGTAGAGACAGGGTCTCACTCTTGCTTAGGCTGGTCTCAAACTCCTGAGCTCAGGTGATCCACACACTTTGGTCTCCCAGAATGCTAGGATTATAGCCTGAGCCACCGTACTGGCCTCTTTCCTGGTCTTGACACCCAGGAGGCTTCTCTTCCAGTTTTTTTCATATGTGTCCAATTTTTACAACTTCCTATTTAATCCTGTTCTGGTGCCTTCTTTTTCATACTATTCTCCTGAAATGTCTATCCCTACACATCATTGTTGATCCCTTAGCCACACCAAAGGGCAAGTAGAAACATCTGCATCTATATGGCTATAAAGTGTGATCTGAGCATGACACATAATCTGCATGTATGCAGAACACTCCCCTGAATGAGTGTATGTACCTGGATTTTTAGCCCTTTAAAATTTTTAAATTTTTAGCCCTTTAAAATTTTAGCCCTTTAAATTTTTTTATGGAATCAAAATTAATGTTGCTCCAGATGTACTCTATAACTTTGTAATTAGAGTAGCTGATACAAATAGTTAAAGTTGATGTTTTACAAAGGAATGTACTAGCATACTACATGCTAGCAAGCAATCAGTGAATATTTGTAATGAATGGATGAAAAAAGGAGGGAATTTCTGGAAAAATAAATGATGTTTTAATACAAAATTTGAAAATGTTCAATTTTATTTTTTAAAGCAGTTTTTGGGCCAGGCACAGTGGCTCATGCTTATAATCCTAGCATTCTCGGAGGCTGAGGAGGGTGGATTGCCTGAGCTCAGGAGTTTGAGACAAATCTGAGCTATAGCAAGACCCTGTCTCTAAAAATAGCTGGGGTGTTGTGGTGGGCATCCTGTAGTCCCAGCTATTCAAGAGGCTGAGGGAAGAGGATTGCTTAAGCCCAAAAGTTTGAATTGCTGTGAGCTACGAAACCCCAGCACTCTATCAAGATGACTTGATAGAGTGATTCTGTCTAAAAAAAAAGCACTTTTTAAACCTACATACAAGTAAAGAAATAGCATAACCAGATCTTTTCAAATTGTTAGCAAGGGCATATACTATTCTTTATAGATTTATGTATATTATTACTATAGTACCTTTGTTGAGAATTTCACTTGCATTGTTACTACAGTCATGTGCCACATAATGACTTTTCAGTCAATGATGGACCACATATATGATGGTGGTTCCTTAAGATTATGATACCATATTTCTTTTCTTTTTTTTTGAGACAGAGTCTCAGTTTGTTGCCCTCAGTAGAGTACTGTGGCATCACAGCTCACAGCAACCTCCAACTCTTGGACTAAGTGATTCTCTTGTCTTAGCTTCCCATGTAGCTGGGACTACAGGTGCCCGCCGCAATGCCTGGCTATTTTTTGTTGTAATTCTCATTGCTGTTTTAGCTGGCCAGGGCTGGGTCTGAACCTTGGTATATGGGGCTGGTGCCCTACCCACTGAGGCATAGGTGCCACCCCTATGATACCATATTTCTATTGCACCTTTTCTATGATTAGATGTGTTTAGATACACAAAACACTTACCACTGTGTTACAATTTCCTTCAGTATTCGGTACAGTAATATGTTGTATAGGTTTGTAGCAAAGGAGCAATAATCTGTATCATCTAGCATAGGTGTGTAGTAGGTTATACCATCTAGGCATGTGTAAATATACCCTATGGTGTTTGCACAATGAAGGAATTGCCTAACAATACATTTCTCAGAATGTATCCTTCATTGTTAAGTGACACACGACTGTGTATCTACATTTGTACCCAGTAATAGTTAACTTTCTAATTAAAAGAACCCTAGAGCTATCTAGGTCATGCACAATGTGTATGTAGGCAGGACCACTTAAACTTTTTTCTTCCAATTCCTTAGTTCTCAATAAAATTTATGCATAGATTTAGAAATTGATTTAATTAAATAGCAAAAAAATCTGAAAACAAGTTTCATAATGATTCATAATTACAACTATTTCTGGTACATTAAAAATGGTGGTATAGATAAGAGAGGCTGTACATTATTTGCCCATCTTTCAGGACAGACATAAGATCACCCATTTCTCTCCCAATCAAGAATGTATAGAACTTTTACTTCTAGTCAAGGTGGAGTAACAGGGGTCAGATTTATCACCCAGTCTTGAACATACAAAACAGACAAAATAGGTAAAAAACTATTTGTAAACAATGGACATTAGACAAAAGTTATCCCTAAAAGATGAAAAACAAATAAGGCAAGATTTAGAATTTCCCAGCTTACTCACTTCAGAGAGTATCCAGGTAGTGTTGCAGGGTTGGGACATCCAAACAGAGTTAGGAAGACTTGAGTTGAGACAAGATAGCTGACAGTCTTGGGAGGTAAAAGTGGCTAAAATTCTAAGCACTATGCACAAGAGAGTAGAAAGCTGCACAGAGGAAGAACCCTGAGATCTGCAGAGGGCAGCCCTCAGATACTCAGCTGAATACTGATTAGCACATGGATATGAGGAAATTACTCAGGGCTGGGAAAAGAACCACCTAAAAGGATTAGAGGTAACAGTGATTGACATTCACACAGAGCTGAGAATTGTGCCACCAACCAGAAAAGAAAGTCTCTGCAGTAAGGGATAGTTCACAGGTCTTTCCTCAATAGGAGAATAATTAACACCAGATTAATATTGCTGTGGTTCGACCTAACAATATTAAAATCAAGAAAGACTCAAAGGGGTTGGGCCTAGTTCAAGCCTGTAATTCCAGCAGTTTGGGAGACCAAGGCAGGAGAATAGCTTGATTTCAGGAGTCCGAGGTCCACAACACAGTGAGATGCCATCTCTACAAAAAGTTAAAAAAAAATTGGCCAGGAAAAGTGGTGAATGCCCATAGTCTCAGCTACTTGGGTTACCGAAGTCCAAGAGTTCAAGTTTTAGTGAGATATGACTGCACCACTATACTCTAGCCTGAGTAACAGAGTGAGACCTTCACTTTTAAACAAACAAACAAACAAGAAAAATGGATAAAAAGAAAAGAGCCAAATGGATAAAAGCATTTTTAAATAGTTGTGTCCTGAAACAAAAACCCATCAAGATATTTATAAGAATTAAAAAATATCCAGTGTCCAACAAGCTAAAATTTACAATGTCTGGCACTCAATCTAAATTACTAGGCATGGTAATTAATTTCCTGCAAAGAAGCAGGAAAATATAACCCACAGTGAGAAGAAAAATTAATAATGAAAACTAACCCAGAATTGACAATGATGTTAGAATTAGCAGATAGGACCTTAAAACAAGTATGGTAACTATATTTCCTGTGTTCAAAAAGTTAAGAAGAGACATGGGGGATATAATAAAAAGCCAAAATAAACTTCCAGAAATAAAATCCATGACACTGGAGATGAATACACTGAATACAGTGAATAAGATGAATAGCAAAATTAAACATCTCAGAATAAAAGATTAGTACACTTAAAGATAATTATCCAAAATGGACCATAGAGATAAAAGAGAGATAAAAAGAAGAGATCAGTGAATTTTTGAGACAACTTCAAGCAACCTAATAAATGTGTAACCAGAGTCTGTGAAGGAGAGAAGGGATTACAGAAAAAAATATTTGAAGAAATAATGGTTGAAATTTTCTAATTTGATTAAAACTATAAATTCACAGATCCAAGAAACTCAATGAAGCCAGAGACAGAAACATGGGAGGAAAAAAGAACTACACTAAGGTATATAATAATCAAACTACTCAAAACCAGTGATAAAGAAAAATATCTCAGATAGCCAGAGTAAAAAGAAATATTGTAAGGCTGGTCATGGTGGCTCATGCCTATAATCCTAGCACTCTGGGAGGCTGAGGCAGTTGCATTTCCTGAGCTTACAAGTTCAAGATCAGCCTGAGCCAGTGAGAGACCTTGTCTCCAAAAAACAGCCAGGCATTGTGATAGGCACCTGTAATCCCAGCTACTTGGGAGGCTGAGGCAAGAGAATCACTTGAGCCCAAGTGTTTGAGGTTGCTGTGAGCTATGATGCCACAGCAGTCTATCAAGGGTGACAAAGTGAGACTCTGTCTCAATAAATAAATAAATAAAAGAAATGTTACACATAAAAAAACAAGATGGAGCTGACAGTGGATTTCTTGTTAGGAACAAAGTAGGTGAGAAGACAGTAAAATAACATCTCTAAAATACTAAAAGAGTAAATAAACAAAAACTACTTTCACACTAGAAGTCTATAACCAGTAAAAATATCTTACAAAAATTAAAGTGAAAGAAAGAGTTATTTGGATAGAAAATTGAAATAATCACCTGCAGACCCAAAATACATGAAATGTTTAAGGAATTACTTCAGGTAGAAGGAAAGTGATACTGCATAGAAATACAGATTTACACAAAGTGGTAACTACATAAGTGCATATATAATTCCTTATTATTTAAATCTCTTTAAAACAGCACAAAGGTCAAGAGTGGAGAAATGGGAGACTATTAGTATACTGTTTTTATGTATCAAATGGCATGATATTGTTTGAAAGTAGATTGTTATAAGTTAAAGGTAGATATATTATGTAAATCATGAATCAACTACTGAATAACAAAATAAAGCTGATGAAGGGGATAAAGTGGAATCAAAGAAAAAATTTAATTAATACAAAAGAAGGTAGAAACAGAGGAAAAAGTGACCAAAGAATAGATGGAAAAAATAGAAATCAAATACTAAGATAATAGTATAAGATAATATCAGAAATCCCACTAAATGTAAATGGTTTCTACACTAAAAAGGCAGAGAATTTCTGTTTAGCTAAAAAAGTAAGACCCAATCATATGCTGCCTATAAGAAATACACTTTGAATATAAAAATTTGTAGAGTTTACAAGTAAATGATGTTAATAGTGATCAAAATAAAGATGAAATGGCTACAATGAGATTCAGAGTAAAGGATATTTCCAGAGATTTAAAAAGTTGATTTCATGACAGTAAAGATGCTGATTCCTAAAGAACAATTAATAATTCTAAATGTTTATGGTCCTAGTAATAGACTTTCAAAATACTTATAACAAAAAATAATATAACTGTGAGTACAAATGAATAAATCCATAATTTTAATTGAAAATGTTTATACCCCTATAACTGTATTTGAGAACACAGGAGACAGGCAATAAATAAATGTAGTAGACCTTTCATAGTTGACCGTCTCCCTCCAATGATCACCTCCTTTAGTTGACCCCCTAATTTTCATAGACCAGACATACACCACATGTACACATAGCACAGTGAGCCTACTTCCTTATGTTGAGCACCTCTGTATGTTGACCAGTTTGTTACAATCCCTTAGGTGGTCAACTTACAGAGGATTCTACTGTATATAGAAGGTTTGAAAAACATCAGCCATGTTGATCTAAATGGCATTTATAAAACATACAATTTTCAAAGTATCCATATCATAAAATATGCCCTATGACCATAATGAAATTAAGTTAGGTATCAAATTAAATTCTAAATTAGGAGATGGCGGCCGAGTAACAGCTTCCTTGCAATTGGGCATGGTGAATCTGCAGAGACAAGACTCTAGGCATCTTTGGCTGGTGGGATCTGCCTATAATCATCCCTTTGAGAACACAGGGAGTAAGCAAGAGACTTATGGACCCCAAGAGGAGGAAAAAAGCAGTGGAAAACTGGCAGGCGATTGAATGTGTTCATTTGGTCTAATCCCACTGGCAGCTGTAAGTACAGCAGCAGTGAGAGTACAAACTGGAAAGGGCTTAAGTGTGAGCTGTTTTGGTGTTTTTGGACTTGGCACTCAGTTGAACAGCCTTGGGAGAGCTTGGGCAGGAGTCAGGAGAACTTTGGGCATTATCTAGGGCCCCAGACTGAGCCACTGAACTGGACAGAGCTAATAGTGCTTGGCTGTGGGCCACGCAAAGCCATTGTGAGAGAACTGCCCCAGCACACTTCGCCCTCAAGGTTGCAGAGCAAGGATCCATTGGGAGCTAGTAATCTAACTGAGCAGCCTAAAAATGGGGACTGAGCCACCTTACAGCTTTAACTCTCAGGGGCAGAGTGAGACCGGTTTTGGCACACTGGGTAAGTGGATAGCCACTTCAGCAGTGATCGCAGCAACAAGTGCTTTCCCAGAAAAGCTTCTGCTTAGCCAAGTTTAGAAGTTTAAAGTGCCTTTAGAGAGGGCTGAAGAGAGATTTAGGGTCTCCACCTTGTGGGGTTTGAGAAATCAGCAGAGGCCTCTAGTTGTATCAACATTGTGATTAACATTTCATACCCCAGAAGATCACCTGTTGCCCAGGCAATATTGAACAAGGTATATATACTGCTTTGTTTCTTTTGTTTTGTTGTTGTTGTTGTTGTTGTTTTGTTTTTTAATTTCAACTTTTTCCCTATAGATTTACTTTTCTTTTTTCTTTCTTTTCTTTCTCCATTTTTCTAGTTTAAATACAATTTCCCATTGTTGCCTTTTTCAATAATTAGAACTTCATTTTTGCTAGTGTTTCTATCCCTAATATTTGCTTTTTCCCTGAATTTTATCCCATAAAATTTTGCTATTTGCTTGTTTTGATTTCATTTATAGCATTTTTGTCTTTCCTCTTTACTAGGTGGAGGGTGGGGTACTGTGTCCAATCAGGCTAGCAAAGACCTTCTGACCTCAAGCAAACCACCCAACCCGGCATCCCTAGAGGTTGGTTTTTTTTTTTTTTTTTAAGGTTGTGTCAAAGTACCCTACTATACACCTATATTGCTCTGTCTCCCTCTTTCTATGCCTGTCTTCTCTTTGACAATATTCCCTTTTACCCACCCCCCTCCTTTCCCTTTTTAACTTTCTTTCTTTCTTTCTTTCTTTCTTTCTTTCTTTCTTTCTTTCTTTCTTCTTTCTTCCTTTTTTATTCTTTGTTTTATCCCTTCTTTCTCTTCAACCTTGTCATCCTTCTGGTCCTGTACCAAAAGGACTCATTGAAACCCTAGTCCACAGGCATGGCAACTTAAAGAGCAAGAGGAAGTGAAAGGAAAATTAGGGCAGGGAAACTGATAAAAGAAATCACTCATAAGGATGAATCAGCAGAAAACTCCTGGCAATATGAAGAACCAGTCCAGAGGAACTCCTCCAAGGGACCATGAGGTAGCTACTGCAGAGGTTTCCACCAATAAAGAAATGTTAGGAATGACAGAAAGGGAATTTAGAATATACATGATGAAAACAATGAAGAAAATCATGAACACAATGAAGGAAACTGCTGATAAAGTGGAAAATAACCAAAAGGAAATCCAAAAACAGAATCAAATAAGAGATGAATGATATGAAGAATATAGAAAGGATATAGCAGAGCTGAAGCAACTGAAGCAGTCAATTAGGGAAATTAAAGATGCAATAGAAAGTATCAGCAATGGGTTATACCATGCAGAAGAAAGAATTTCAGAGGTAGAAGACAAAGTTCTTGAGATAATTCAGATAGTTAAAGAGGCAGAAAGAAGAGACAGAAAGCAGAACATTCATTGACAGAATTATGGAACTTTATGAAGCATTCCAACATATGATTATAGTAATCCCAGAAAGGGAAGAAGTATGCCCCAGGGGAATGGAGCCATACTAGAGACTATTATAAATGAAAATATCTTGAATATCACCAAAGATTCTGACACACTCCTTTCAGAGGGATGTCAGACCCTAGGTCACCTCAACTCTAAGTGAGGTTCTCTAAGACACATTGTGATGAACCTGTCCAAAGTGAAGACAAAAGAAAAGATTCTGCAAGCTGCCAGGAGTAAGCACCAGTTGACCTACAGGGGAAAATCCATGAGAGTGACTGCAGACTTCTCTAATGAAACTTTCCAAGCAAGCAGACAATGGTCATCTACCTTTAATCTACTTAAATAGAACAATTTCCAGCCCAGAATTCTATATCCTGCTAGGCTAAGCTTTAAAATTGATGGAGAAATCAAATCATTTACTGATATACAAACACTGAGGAAATTTGCCACAACAAGACCAGCTCTACAGGAAATACTTCAACCTCTTCTACACACTGACCATCACAATGAATCAGCAGCAAAGTAAGAACTCAGAAATTAAAGGACAGAACCTAACTTCTACACTGATGCAAAAGATAAAATTAAGCAATAGACTCTCACAAAATAAGATGAATAGAACACTACCACACTTATCATTTATCTCAATAAATGTTAATGACTTGAATCTCCACTGAAGAGGCATAGATTGACTGACTGGACTAAAAAACACAAGCCATCCATTTGCAGGAAACACACCTGGCTTCAAAATATAAATTAAAACTCTGAGTCAAGGGTTGGAAGACAATTTTTCAGGCAAATGGAATTCAGAAGAAAAGAGGAGTTGCAATCTTATTTTCAGATGCATGTGGATTTAAAGCAACTAAAGTCAAAAAAGACAAAGATGGTAACTTTATATTGGTCAAGGGAAAAATACAATAAGAAGACATTTCAATTCTAAATATTTATGCACTCAATTTAAGTGCTCCCAGATTCTTGAAACAGACCTTACTCAGTCTGAGCAATATGATATCCAATAATACCATAATAACAGGAGATTTTAACACTCCTCTTACAGAGCTGGACAGATCTTCTAAACATAAATTAAACAAAGATATAAGAGATTTAAATGAGCCCCTAGAACAACTGTGCTTGATACATGCACATAGAACACACATCCCAAACATAAAGAATGTACACTCTTCTCATCACCCCATGGAAGATTCTTCAAAATTGATCATATGCTAGGCCACAAAACAAACCTCAGTAGAATCAAAAGAATTGAAATTTTACCTTGTATCTTCTCAGATCATAAGGTACTAAAGGTGGAACTCAACTCTAACAAAAACGTTGAACCCCACACAAAGGCATGGAAATTAAATAACAATTCAACAACTGTTGAATGACAGATGGGTGTAGGAAGAAATAAAACAGGAAATCATTAACTTCCTTGAGCATAACAACAATGAAGACACAAGCTATCAAAACCTGTGGGATACTGCAAAAAGCAGTTTTAAGATGAAAAATTATCACTTTATACGCCTACATTCGAAAAACAGAAAGAGAGTGCATCAACAGACTCACAAGCCATCTTATGGAATTGGAAAAAGAAGAACAATACAAGCCTAAATGCAGTAGAAGAAAAGAAATATCCAAAATCAAATCAGAGATCAAGGAAATTAAAAACAAAAGTATCATTTAGAAAATTAATGAAACAAGGAGTTGGTTTTTTGAAAAAATAAATAAAATAGATAAACCATTGGCCAGACTTTCTGGAAATAGAAAAGTAAAATCTCTAGTAACCTCCATCAGAAATTGTAAAGAGGAAATAACAACTGATTCCACAGAGACACAAAAGATCATCTCTGAATTCTACCAGAAACTCTATGCCCAAAAATTTGACAATGTGAAGAAATGGATCAATATTTGGAATCACACCGTCTCCCTAGACTTAGCCAAGAAGAAATAGAGCTTCTGAACAGACAAATTTTAAGCACTGAGATTAAAGAAACAATAAAAAAGCTTCCACCACCACCACCCCCCCCCCAAAAAAAAAATGCTCTGGTCCAGATGGCTTCACACCAGAATTCCATCAAATCTTCAAGGAAGAGCTTATTCTTGTACTGCAGAAATTATTCCCAAAACTTGAGGAGGAAGGAATCTTCCCCGGCACATTCTATGAAGCAAACATCACCCTGATACCAAAACTAGGAAAAGACCCAACTAAAAAGGAGAATTTAGACCAATTTTACTCATGAATATAGATGCAAAAATTCTCAACAAAATACTGGCCAATAGAGTACACCTTATCATCAAAAAAGTCATACAGAATTTGAGAAGATGGAGGCTGAGTAGCATCTTCCCTGCAACTGGACATGGTAAGTCTGGAAAGATAAGACTCTAGGCATCTCTGGCTGGTGGGATCTGCCTATAATCATCCCTTTGAAGATACATGGAGTAAGGAAGAGACTTCTGGACCCCAAGAGGAGGACAAAAACAGTGGAAAACTGGCAAGTGGTTGCGTGTGTTCGATCGACCTAATCCTACCAGCAACTGTAAGTATAAGCAGCAGTGACATCGCAAACTGGAAAGGCCTTACCTGTGAACTGTTTTGGTATTTTTGGACTTGGCACTCAGTTGAACTGCCTTGGGGAGAGCTTGAGCAGGAGTGTGGAAAACTTTGGGCAAAAGTTTAGGGCCCCAGACTGAGCCACTGAGCTGGGCTGCAGGGACCCATTATGACAGAACTGCCCTGGCAAGCTCCACCCTCTGGGTCCCAGAACAAGGATCAGGTGGGAGCTAGTAACCTAGTGACTGAGCACCCTAAAGGTGGGGACTGAGCTGCCTTACAGCCTTAACCCTTAGGGGCAGAGTGAGACTGGTTTTGGCACACTGGAGCCTTGGGCTGTTGCCTTGGGTAGAGTGCCATGGTGTCACAGCTCATAGCAACCTCAAACTCCTGGGCTGGGTGCTGCCCAGACCTCCATAACAACTGTGCCATGACCCCCGACCTGCGACCTGTGCCCGCCTGGCCTCTGCACATCCTGACCAGAAACTGCGGTAGCCGCACAACTCCACGTCCTCCCTCCTGTATCCTCCATGTGTCCACACTGGCCCGCTTGTCTGGCCAGGGATACTAGTAGCTGTGTGCTCTCGGGAGCCCTCCCTGCCTCTGCGCAGAACCCTTCTCCTGGCCAGAGATGGCTGCAGCCTTGGGCTCTCTGTGCCAAAGTTATTGGGTGCCAGGCACTCCCAGAACCATGTGAACCACCTCCCGCCTGGTTGCTGGTTCCAGGTGTGTCACATGCCGGAGCTGCTTCCACAACCAGAACTCCGTAGCTGGGGTAGCACCAGAGCAACTACACAGGGTCACTCCCTACAAAGATCCAGCAGCAATAGAGTGATCCCGCTGAGGTCTAATCTTGGAGAGACACCTCCCCAACTCTGAGGACAGCCAGAGGCAACGATGAAAAACAATCATGAGGCGAAATCAACAGAAAA
>CAUYPK010138783.1:0-28106 GCA_963574355.1 Loris lydekkerianus
CCTCTTACAGAGCTGGACAGATCCTCTAAACAGAAATTAAACAAAGATATAAGAGATTTAAATGAGACCCTAGAACAACTGTGCTTGATAGACACATATAGAACACTCCATCCCAAAGATAAAGAATATACATTCTTCTCATCATCCCATGGAACTTTCTCCAAAATTGATCATATCCCAGGACACAAAACAAACCTCAACAGAATCAAAGTATTGAAATTCTACCTTGCCTCTTCTCAGACCACAAAGTACTAAAAGTGGAACTCAACTCCAACAAAAATGCTCAACCTCACACAAAGGCATGGAAGTTAAACAACCTTATGCTGAATGACAGTTGGGTGTGGGAAGAAATAATAAAGGAAATCATTAACTTCCTTGAGTATAACAACAATGAAGACACAAGTTACCAAAACCTGTGGGATACAGCAAAAGCAGTCCTGAGAGGAAAATTTATCTCTTTAGAAGTCTACATTCGAAAAACAGAAAGAGAGCACATCAACAAACTCACAAGCCATCTGATGGAGTTGGAAAAAGAAGAACAATCTAAGCCTAAACCCAGCAGAAGAAAAGAAATCAAATCAGAGATTAATGAAATTGAAAACAAAAGAATCATTCAGAAAATGAATGAAACAAGGAGTTGGTTTTTTGAAAAAATAAATAAAATAGATAAACCTTTGGCTAGACTAACTAGAAATAAAAAAGTAAACTCTCTAGTAACTTCAATCAGAAATGACTGAGGGATTGATCCCTGTGAATTGAATAGTGACTAATTCTCACATGAATTGGATTTAATTTTGACCAAAGTACATTATTTAAACATTAATTTTTAATTCAACTTGTTAATATGTCATTTAGAATATTGCATCCTCGTTTATAAGTGACATATGTTTATAATTTACCCTTTATACTAATCTATTTTTTTCAATTTTAATATCAGGTGTACCAAGATCAAATAGAATGATTTTGAAGCATTTCTTCTTTTTCTATTGTCTATAAGATTTGGCATGATCTGTTTTTCAAAATTATCCGTTACTTTTATTTACAAATATTAGTTGTCTACTTTTTGAGACTTAAAAAAAAAAAAAGAAGAAGATGTTAACTGATAACTCCATACTGAGCCTCAGAGTCAAAGCTTTGGGTTTGCAGAAGGTTTATAGCAGATAACCCTCCAGACTTTTACAAGGCCTCCAGCAGATGACCTCTGGTGTCCTATACCATGTTAAGAGATACTGAGAGAAAGGTGTAAACCATGGTGCCTAGAGACAAGGCAGAGGAGATGTTGAGGACAGGCTTATTGAAAGGGGAGATGACCCACCTAGACAGTGAGAAGATGGCATCTGTGTTGGGGGATAATTAGGGACCTCTTTTATATAAGACCATAGGGGGTTGGCACATTCCACAGCTTGTTTGGAAAGTTAGAGTCTTTCGGCAGGAACTTCTCAGGCTAGCCAGATCCTACGTGTCTTTGTCTTAGGAGGAGAGAAGGAAGAAGAGGGGAAAGGGTCTGTGTGTGGCTTCCTTAGATCCCCCAAGACTGAGTTATGACTGGCACACCCTCACCTCCTGAGCTTCACATAGACATTCTCTTATTTGACAATGTGAATGTTACTTTTTTTGCATTATTATTATTATTGCTTAATATTTGATGTAGCAATTGTCTGATTCCCTTTCTGAATGTATTTAAGTTCCTTCGTTTTTTACGAGGTTTTTGTTTCTGGTCCTTATTTTAAACATTGTTATTGTTATTAAAATTTAAGCCTTTTTTAATTTTGTGAAGGCAAAAAAGAGAAACCTAATAAACACATGCATATGTAAAAAAAAAAAAAAGAAAGCAATTTTAGTATGTAACCAAGAGTAAAGATACTGATCAAAGTTTTTAAATGAGAAAAGATCCAATTGTAGGATATACAGACAGCATCCATATATACTATTGTAAACACTTATATGTGTGTGTACGCACATGTGTGTCCACAGAAATAGAGGTAAAATATACAACTGACATAAAAGTGGTACTTACCTTGTGATGGTGTGATCATTAATTATTTCTACTTGATTTTCCATACTTTAAGAAATATTTTTTCTAAACGTAATCCCAAGAGTTATTATTGATTCTCAATAAGGAAAGTTTTAAAGAAGAAGATAATCTGAACACGGTACTGAGTTTGTTATTTGACAGCTAACATAAAAATTAGTGAAGACATTATTTGAGTTCCACTCACGTAATGCATTGCTCTTGATGGGTTTTCTGTGCTTTCATTTGTTCAGTTTTTGTTTTAACTTGGTCCCCTTCTGGACTGTGGATATCTGGTATAAGTTCCTGGTGATTCCCAGCCTCAGCCCCTCCCTCATCTCTCCCGCACGGAGCAGCAGGACCCCTGACTCTGGCTGAGCATGTGAACACCGCAGCAAGGCCACACTGCCCAGCCCCCTCGGCTGTCTGCAGTTGCGTGATCGCACACAGGCCCATAGGATGTGAGCAGAGCTGAGGTGTGCAATTTTCATACACGTGATGTCCGAAGGGGCAGCTCATGCGACCCTTCCCTCCCATCTTCTCCACCTATGACATCTGGACAAAGTGGAATGCCATTGACATTTCCACCCCTGTAACCCGCAGGCCCCACAGGCAGACTAGCCCAATGGAGGTGACCAAGGTTGGATGGGGACCTGCTGCCACACAGGCCTGTTCTCCCCCCAACTCAGTAGCTGCAGGCTGACTCCTTGTCAACCACATCCTGGGCCTTGGGGCTCCTACAGTCTCCTACAGACCCCAAGGGGCTCCCATTCGTGTCTCTGACATGTTTCTACTTCCCTGACATCACCAAGAATTCCCGAGCTACTGGATTGCTACTTAGGAATGTTCAGGTTTGGTCCAGTGTGCCATGAAATTCCCCATTACTACCTCCCCCCACACCCCAGTACGTTGTGTGTGGGGGAGAAACATTCTGATTTCTAAAGCTCTTAGGGCTTGTCTCTGAAATGCTCTTCCATCTAGTGTGGGCCAAGATGGTACCTGTATTCACCTCGGCCTCCACGTGCTCCCTGGTCACCCTCATGGGTGTGCCCTGGGCCAACACAACGATGCAGGTTGATTTCTGCACTAAGCTTCCAGTAACAGGTCACCTTCCTGTAGTAACCGGCTCTCAGGGACCTGTTGAAGGATGCCCAGGACTGTTTCTCTGAACCTTCGCAGAGCTCCTCACAAGCACAATGGGTCCCTGCCTGTCAAAGTAAGGAAAACCAAATCCAATTCTCCTATCAATTTCTCTCCCTTCCTGTAGGCACTGTTTGTCAGTATTTACAATGAGTTTAAATTTACTTTGCAGAGCGTGTGGCTGAAGTTAGCTCTAGCTTTGCCGTGGCCAGGCCTCCTGATTTCACATCGCCCTGGCCAGAGCCTCTCGGGACAAGGCAGAAATAGTACTCCTCCCCATGGGTGTTTAAATAGATGACTTGACCATCTGCTGAACATCAGCGTGCCCCAACCTGTGTTAAATTATTTAAGTTGTGTTTGAGTTACATCATCATGAATGCCACAGAGGTGGAGACCTCTGCCCCACCAGCAACTGGCACTTAATGGCCTCAGACACCAACCCTTGATTCAGTGAGTCAGCTTCCCAATCAGATGTCCTGGTTATGGTTCCAATCTCTATCCTTAGCTCAGGGCTCTCAGCCTTAGAAAAGACCCTGGATTTGGGTGAACTGATCATTTCCGTAAAGACAGTTGGTTTTTCACCTGCACCAATTTTAGAACATGTGCTCAGGTGAGACACAGTGCTTTGTCCCCAAGCATCTCATGACACAGACTCTGTGTGCCGTCCCACTCAAGGTGGAATGCACGTGTAGAGAAGGGCCTTAGGACCACCTTCCACAGCCATCCTTATTCAAGGAAATTCATCTCATTGGTAAATTTTAAAAAATATTAGAATTCAGCAGACTATGACATGCAATTATTTCTTCCAGTTGAATAAAATCTGCTCTTAATTTCCCTTCAAGCTGCTGACTGCAAATCTTCATTATGCTATTCCTCCTGGCCGTGAACAAAATCATAGAAATTTACATCCCAGGAAGAGTTCTCTGTTCTTCAACTCCGAATGTTCCCACTCTGTCCTTTTGAGTTTGGGCATCACTCTCCTCTAGGCCATTGAGTTTCCAATGTCCTCAAATTTTTCATGACCTCTGTATGTGACTGGGGTGCTTGTCCCTGAGAATCACTGGACAGGACCCATGAGAAGAAGCCATCCAGACACCTCCAGCCCTGACAGCGTCCTCTGCATCCATCATCTGGCTGCTCTTACCTCTCCCCATGAGAACCTTGACCTCACCACTGCCTCCCCATCTGACAGCATCCAGTGATTGTACTCACAAACCCAGGCTTTAAAAAATAGCAGTTTGGGCTTGGCACCTGTAGCACGGTGGTTATGAAGCCGGCCACATGCACCAAGGCTGGCGGGTTCAAATCCGGCCCAGGCCAGCTAAACAACAATTACAACGGCAATGCAAAAATAGCCGGGCATTGTGGCAGGAGCCTGTGATCCCAGCTACTTGGGAGGCTGAGGCAAGAGAATTGCTCAAGCCCAAGAGTTTGAGGTTGCTGTGAGCTGTGACACCATGGCACTCTACTGAGGATGACATAGTGAGACTCTATCTCAAAAATAATTAATTAATTAAATAAATAAATAAATAAATAAAATAGCACTTTAGGGATTCTCTATACTTCTTTCCAAAGAGGCTGTATGACTTTCCAATCCCACCAAAAGTGTAAAAGTGTTCCCCTCTCTCCACATCTGCCTGTTTCTGCAACTTTGAGACTTTGTCATGTGGCCTAATCTTATTGGGGTGGGTGATATCTCAAGGTGGCTTTATTTGCATTTCTCTGATGATTAGCGCTGATGAACGTTTCTCCATATGTTTGTTAGCTATTTGTCCTGTCCTCATGGAAGGTTCTGTTCAGGTCGCTTGGCCAGTGATAGATGGGATTATTTGCTCTTTTTTGTTGATGAATTTGCATTCTCTACAGAGTCTAGTTATCAACCCTTTAGCAGAATTGTAACATGCAAATATCTTTTCCCATTATGGAGGCTGTCTATTTGCTTTCATTGTTGTGAATGGATAATCCTCAAAGAACTCAAATTAGACCTCCCACTTGGTCCCATAACCCCATTACTAAGGATCTACCCAGAAGAAAAAATATCATTTTATCATAAGGACATCTGCACTAGATTGTTTATCACAGCTCAATTTACAATCACCAAGATGTGGAAACAGCCTAAATGCCCATCAACCCAGGAATGGATTAACGAGCTGCGGTGTATGTACACCATGGAACACTATTCAGCCATAAAAAGGTGGAGACTTTATATCTTTTGTGTTAATCTAGATGGAATTGAAACACATTCTTCTTAGTAAAGTATCACAAGAATGGAAAAGAAAGTATCCAATGAATTCAATACTAATATAAACCTAGTTGATCTTAGACACACTCACATAAGAGAAAAACTCAGAATGAGGGAGAGGAAGGGGAGAGGGAGGGGGACTGGTGTGCTCCACTGGATGGGTACAATGTGGGGGTATATGGCACAGCCCTTGGGTTCAGGACACAACTACAAGAGGGATTCTACCTACAAAAACAAACATTGTAACCTAGTTGTTTGTGCCCTCACATTAACCTGAAATTTAAAAAAAAAAAAAAAAAAAATAGAAGTTTAGATCCATTCCCATTGCCTGAGCACTTCCGCATCTGTCCCTGTGACATAAAACCATTAGCAGTCACCAGCAGCCAGGGAGCACACACCCTTGGCCACAAAAAAGAAGGTAAAATACAACAGTATCCCAGGAGTTAGTTGCACTGACAATTTCATTGTTAGCAATGTTTGTGTTATGTATTTAGTTCAGGGATTCTTGGTGAAGGCCAAGGGCAGGAATGGCAGAGGAACCTTTTCTCTCCTTCAACTCTGACCATTGCAGCAGTCTGCAGGATACAGTGACAGCGAGTGCAGCTGGCCAGCCACTGTGTGGGGACTTGGGGCCAGGTGGGGGGCATCTTGTCTTGTCATCCGTGAGTGATTTGCAGCATCTGGTTTGTGTTTTGGCTTCTCAGGTGCGCTCTGTCTCCCTTTGAGCATCTCACCTTAGGAAAGGTCAGGGAAGTAGAGGACAGCTCTGCTCGCTGGCCCCTGGCACACAGGACAGCTGCTCTTCTCTGCTTTAGGACAGGATGTCTAGTATCTCCAGAAATCAACAAAGTTTAGGACAGTGAGATCTCAGCGCTTCATCTCAATTCTTGTCATCAAACCATCTTACATCTCCTGCAAGAATCATCCCCAATATCATATTATGCTTTCTCCTTTATTCCTTCACTGTACAGCACGATGTTGACATAGGCCTTACTTGAGAAAGTCCACCTCAGGCACCCTGAGACATTAGGGGACATAGTAAGGACAACAAAGCCTGCTAACATGATGTGGGGTGGGGGGGGCCTGGCAACTTCAGCGAAGCTCGTGGAGTCCTGGAATTCATTCTGTTCTGAGAGTCGGCAGCCTAACCGGAAACCAGAGAAACCATCAGATATAAAGCAGACAGCAGAGCTGTCTTCATAAATCGCAGGCTGTAGGCCTTTAATGTGTCAGCGTAACCCGGCCATTAACCATATTTAATTACTATCCACAGTAAGTCCTGTAGATCATTACCAGACCAGTCATTTTTCAAAGATCCTTATTAGCATAGGACTAGTGAACACAATAAACACATGGCAATAAAATCCACCGCGCACGCTGGGCTGTTTCTAGTCCACTGCATGGGCACGAGGAAGCAGCCACTGTGTCCCTCCCACTGGCCACCTCTCAATGCATGTTGTCCCCTCACACACTAAGCTGATGTTGGCAATGCCAGTTTAGAACAGGAGAGATCTGGCAACGACCACAGTTCCCACCTGAAGACTGAATGCAGCAGCTGGCCTTGGACACTCAGGCTGACAACCCATCTGTGCAGCTGATGCATGTGTGCTGTGCACCTGCCCAGGACCAGACACTAAGTTGGGGTGCTCAGATCCAAGGTCAGCTGAGATACAGTCCCCAGGGACCTGATGGCCAAGGGACAAAGCTCGCAGAGACAGAGGACATTCTAGACTAACCCAATTGCTTTCTATCAGTGACTATTTTTTTATTTTATTATTACTTCTTAAATCCTACTGTTGAAATTAGGGCCAGATTCTTTTTCCCTGTAAAATGTTTTTTGGGTGATCTAGGCCCATTTTGATCTAGCTGTCATCTGTAGGTTCTCAGAAGTGACTTCTCTGTTTCCTTCCTGGTGACTAGTTTCCACAGGTGCTGTGACTCCCCTCCCTTAGAAATTGTCCTTCCCTAGAGTCCCAGAAATGCCCTGAGTTGTACAGGCATCTTCACTGGGACAATTTTACATTTTAATTGGGCTGATGGAATTGCAGTTCTAAATCATCTTTTACACGGAATTCCTGCTCAGATTTTCCAAATGGCACCAGCAGTGTGAATCTGGGGTCCCCACACACCAGCCACGTCTGAAGTCCTGATTGTTCTGTGAGACTCCAGCCCTGCAAAAGCTTTTGTGCTGCATTCCTGGTGTGGACACCTCAGCCTTGTCAGTTTCTACAGAGATGTGATGACTCTGTTCCATGCATGTCCTGGCTGTACAAAGCCCCTCTGCTCTCATGCCCACTGCACACGGCCTCTGCCGACTACACGTGGCCTCTGCCTGCTGCTCACAGCTTCTGCCGCTGCACAAAGCCTCTGCCCTCTGCACATGGCCTCCAGCCTTTGTTAAGTCCCTTCTACCCCTCAACTGCACCTTACAATCCCACTCACCTCCTGTCCTGCAGTGGTCCTGAGCCTGAGAGGGGGTGGATCTGCCTGGAGTCAGGGCGATGTTGCTGTGGAGCAAACCAGGCCAGTAGAATTCTGGACGAGGAGCATTTGCAGGTTCGGCTGAATCATCTCTAGTCTTTAGGATTTCATGACTCTTGTTTTCTTGGAAATAAAAATAAGAGGTAAATGACATTAATAATTTGACAATTAAAGAATTTGGGTATCAGAATGGGAAAAGGAATTTATTTCATTAGGGAGTCAAATTGTAAAATGTCACAAAGAAAATTATAACCTTTTCCTTCTTCTTATTTTTTTTTTCAATAGTCTAAAAATAACCCAGGATTTAGTTCAAACTTTGTACAAATAATTTAAAAAGCTAAACGTAGAAGGACAAGGCTGAGATTTAATGATAAGGGCTTTTATTGAGGCTTTTTCTCCAGTTTCCCATGTTCATTACACACAAATCATTGTGGAACCACCATATTTGTGAAATAAACTTTAGTCTCATTATACTTGGTTTGATTATTCACGTAAAGAGCAGTAAGAATGATCATTGACCAGAGCCTTTTTTTCCCCATAGTATTTTTTAAGATTACAATATGTTGTTACTATATAACCACCATGCTGTAAACTAGTTGTTATGGTATTATCTAGCAAAATAAAATGCTGTTAAGGGTAGTGTTGACTCTCAAATAGATTTTTTTTTTTTTCATTTTTTGAGATTTTATCAATCCAAATCTGAGCAAACTGATGAGTTAGCTATGGAAGACCAACCAAAGCTCTGCAAAGGTCTTACCTTGCTATTCAAAGTAGGAAGCAATTTCTTCTGTTTCCCTAAATGGGCTCCTAAGGACAGTAGGTGCCTGATGGACTTAGAGCATCACACACAGAACATAAATAAAAAATAGGCATGGGGAAGAAGAGAGAAAAAGGTGTGCCTCCAGCAAGCCTTTCAGATAATGTTAATTGGTACAAATTTGCTACTAATTTATTACACACTTTTCTAGGAAAGTCATTTTTTAGCTCCACATGGTGATGTTGAATGAATACAGTTAAAAGTTTTAGAGGTAAACCTTCATAATCCTTTGTTTTTACTCAGATGATGTCCACAGTATTTGACAAAATATAATCCCTGCAGCATTAGTCCCACAAGACACTCTGCCAAGTGGAAAAAAAAAACAGTCCTTTTTTTTTTTTTTTTTTTAATTGGCTTCTTTGGACACCCCCACACCCCATTTTTTGTAAGGAACTTCAGGTAACTTAAAGGTCTCTTGAGCCAAGCCAAGGATTTAACTGCATGTAGATACCGAAAAGAATTGGGTAAATACCTCCTTTTTGAAGCTCTAAATTAACTGGACATTGCTGGACCTGTTAGAAAGTGGTATCCTTTACTTACCAGCGCGGGAGATGCTATAGATGGATCTCAGGTCAGTCCTTTTTCCCAGAGGACTATAATTGGCCTTATAAAGTCAACCTGATTCTTCACAGCAGTCTGGGCTTATTTGAAAATACAGCATCCCAGTAAAAGCCTTGGTAAAATAAGTAGCATCTCTAAGATCCTACTAGTAAAAGAAGCATGGATTCTCTTCTTTCTTTCTTTCTTTTTTTGACATGGTCTTAAGCTGTCGCCCTGTGTAGAGTGCTGTAATGTCACAGCTCACAGCAACCTCACATTCATGGGCTCAAACCATCCTCCTACCTCAGCCTCCCAAGTTCTTGGGACTACTTGGGCGCCCACCACAACACCTAGGTATTTTTTTGGTTGTAGTTGTCATTGTTGTTTGGCAGGTCTGGGCTGGATTCAAACCCGCCAGCTCTGGTGTATGAGGCTGGCACCCTAGCCGCTTGAGCTACAGGCGCCAAGCCAGAAACATAGATTCTTATTGAATTTATGCAAGTAATTATATTGCCATAAAATAACAATACTTATGAATAGTTTTCAAATTTTGCAGAAATTAAGTAGACAGAAAAATAAATGTTTTAAATTGTTTACAAATTACACTTTGCCAATTTATTGTAAACTAAATAGTTCAAAGGAAGAAAAAAGAATATGTTTCCTTGACGTCTAGAAAAAAAAAAAAGTAATTGGCAAAGTTTTAGGAAAATAATCAAAAAACATTAGTTCAGTCCCATGTAATCAGTTCTTATTCTGTTTCAGGTTGGGGTAGCTGTCTCCGTGAATGCAGCAGGTTTTTTGCTGAAGTGAGCCAGGTTGTTAGAGTCTGGAGGGCACCATCCAGTAGGGGGTGTTTGGATGTGAGACCAGAAGCATCTTCAGTTATAGTGGAAATAGCTTCCACATAGAGAAACACATGCTAAATTTGGAGCAGTTTATCTTGTGGGTTGCATGTCATAAGACGTGCTTGGAATACCTCACAGAAAAGGTAGTGTCAGTTTCACTGGGCCCAAGTCAAAAAATGGAAGAATTTGAAAACACTATTTGGAGACTTGTAGGTAGGAAGAATTCAGGATTCAGTCCAGATAATATGATCTCTAAAGTCATCAGAAAACTGCTTTACAAGAAGAATTAAAGTGAAATAATAATTATGAATAACAAAAAATCTTGGCCGTGGATAAAGAAACAATTGAGAAAGAAAATTTGGATATCTCTGTGGCATTTAATAATTTACTGTAATAACCATAATTATTCTTGCTAGCATAGGAATATCATACTTAAGAACACATATTAATAACATGCTTATATACATAGAACCTGCAAAAGTTAAACACCATTTTACATTGATGACATTCCCTAAATAGTTTTTATATAAGTCAAATATGTTTCTCTTAGTTTTTCAGTGGTCCTTATTTAGTTAGCTTGAGGTTAAAAAGACAATTTAGAAATTTTGATTTTAGAAAGTTTGTCAAATATTAAAGGTTTAAAACAACACATTTGTTACTAAACCTGACTATAGATTAGTTAAAGCCTATATGATCTAACCTTTATTTGGCCAAAATGATAATTTAAAGATTTTAAAAAGCAAAAAAGAAAAGCTTTTGTATGGAAAACTATTGCACTTTTTTCATATTTTTTGTATAAAATTTGTTTCTCTTACATCTAGTATCTTTAATCATACATATCAACTATAATGTCAATTCTTAGCAGCTCTTTTTTTGTTTGTTTTGTTTTTTTTAGAGGCAGAGTCTCACTTTGTTGCTCTTGATACTGTGGTGTCATAGCTCACAGCAACCTCAAACTCCTGGGCTCAAGCGATTCTCTTGCCTCAGCCTCCCCAGTAGCTGGGACTACAGGTGCCCGCCACAACTCCCACCTATTGTTAGAGATGGGGTCTTGCTCTTGCTCAGGCTGTTCTCAAACTCCTGAGCTCAATCCACCCTCCTTGGCCTCCCAGAGTACTACGATTACAGGTGTGAGCCATTATATCCAACCAGTAGCTCTTATTTTTGATGAAAAATTTAGGAAGTTAAAGTTAACTTTGAGCTATAGTCAGTTCCTAGTTTATATTAGTACAGCTAAATATCTTTAGTTTTCTATATCAAATAAAAGTATATACGTTAAAGTACATAAACTCGAACTTACATTTTATAATTATGGTTTTAGTATTTTAACTTCTAAATAACTCAAATGTTTTATGATTATCTTATTTAACATAATAAGACTTTCATATTTTAAATTACTTAAAATATTATGAAATGACACCAGAGTTATCATCTATACTGTCTTCCCTGGGAGGGGTCTTCAGTAGCCACGTGGCATCCATGCTGGTCGTGAGGGGCAGAGCTCATCAGTGTCCCCAGTTCATGTGCCAGGGGCACAGTTGAGGGCAGACACAGGATGACTGGAAGATCTGACCCTCCTAGAATAGCCAAGCGGCAAAGCAGGGAAGGGGAAGAACCGGTTGTGTTAGGTTTCATTACTCGGCAGAGTGAGAAAGTTCAATCAAATCACTGCATGAATCAAACCAAAAGTGGGTAGAAACCAACAGTAAAACTGGAGCAGCTCGGGCAGTGTGAACACAAAGCAAGAATCACCATGCAGGCGTTCCTATAGCAAAGGGACACTTCATTTGAACCACACCTACGGTGCATCTGACAAGGGTACATGTGAAATGTACTAAATGTAGAATACACACGTCTTAACGCAATAACTAAGAAAATGCCGTGAAGGCTATGTTAACCTGTTTGGTAAAAATATTTCAAATTGTATATAAAACCAGCACATAGTACCCCACGATTGCGTTAATGTACACAGCTATGATTTAATAAAAAAAAAAAAAAAAAGAGAGAGAGAGAGAGAAAGAAAGAGAGAAATGTAAAAAAAAAAAAAAAAAAAAAAAAATCCGGAGCGCGGAGAGCACTTCCAAAGGGAGTTGCAGGTGGGTCCCTCTCACTGTGAGAAGAGAGGGAGACCCACACAGGGGGTGGGGAGGTCTCAGCGTCTTCTTCTCAGTCTCAAGTCACTGTGACTCTTTCATTGGTCTCTCTGAATCTCCAAGCATCATTGTCCTTATGAATGGCCATCGGTTACTGTCCACTTCTGTTGGCCGTTGATAGCCCAGTTTACCTCATGCCCACATTCTTTCCCTTTTCTCCCGGGAGCTGCTGAGTTGCTGATCACGGGTGTCCGTGATGTCTCCACAGCCCCCACCGCCCAGGCTTCCTTACTCAGCAGACCAGGCCTTCCTCCCCTCCCCCAGGACCCCTTTCTCTGTCTTCCTTCTCAGGAAGCAATAAATAATTTTTCAGGGGCAGAGATGGAAAGAAAGAGAAGAAAGAAGGAAAGGGTCAACTTTAAATATTTCTCATGCATTGTTTTTCGGGGGCAATCCCTTAACTTTAAATCATCAGCAGAGACTATTAACAGATGATTACAGTGTGATCTTCACATTTTGGAAGGTCCGCTGGACTCTTTGTTTAAATTGAATGTGCAAACTAGAGACGGCCTAAGATTGTATTGTACCCAGTAAGCTTTAAATCATTTCAGGTTGGATTTCAAGCATTTACAAGAATTTGTTATAGTTTTTAGCATGTTACTCACTAGAATCTCCAATGGTCGTGGGTCTGTAGATCGGGGGCTGTTTCCTTCCTCAGAACTAAGGTTTTTATAACAGCACTTGTTGCTATGAGCGCCTCCTCCCCAGGTGCCAAAACAGGAGCACCCTCACAGTGTAATGGACCGTCTGAGTCCAACTAGGTCCTTCGCAAGCCCAGGGCCTACACAGACAGGCCCTCCTGGGTCTGGAGCAGAGGAAACAGCCTGGTGAGAAATGAAGGGAAGGAGTGGAGAAAATTAGCGTCTCTAAGATCTTTGTCCTAAAAGCAGGAGTCTTGGATCCTGGGGAGTTTACCTGAGCTTCCCCCAGTGATGTGGAGGGAGAGACAGAGGTAGCAACGGGCTCATGCAGCCATCCCTGAGTTCACCGTCAATCACGTTGGGGGAAAGCAGGGGGTTACCCTGTGTCCTTTCGTACTCGTCATTTTATTAACTAAATAAAAAAATAAGAATAAGGTTTATGCTTGGGCAAAGGAGAGCTTCATTCCTCATAAAGAGAGCAGCCTGTAGGACAGCCACATAAACTGGCTGGAAAGCAAATCCCCTGCCAGAAGCCAGGCACACGAGCCCCAGAGGCAGAGACAAAAGGAGCAGGTTTTCACTGTCCACAGGCTACAGGAGGAGACGTGAATATTCATGACGAGAGGCAGAATGGGGATTGCAGCTGTGCTTTATCTCTCCTAGGCCTTTGTGGACAGAGAACTCAGTTTTTAGGGCTGTCTGGGGTCACCTGGCCAATAGGGGTTCATTCAGTTAGCAGCAGGCTTGGGATTTTCTTGTTCAAAATACCTGAAAGAGAAGAGTTCTGACACTTTTCGTTTGTTTGTTTGATTTTTCTTTTTTTTAAACTCTAGCAAACTGACACGTAAGCTTACCCAGTGGCTAAAATAATGTCTTGGCCAAAATGCACTTCAGGAATGTGACCACAGAGATTGTAAGACACAGAACCTGCACTTGGTGTTTGCAGAAGAAAAGGTGTCAGGCCCTGCCATAATTCCTCCACTTCTGAGGTGATGCAGAGGACAGGAGGACAGGGCAACGTGGAGCTGGGCCACCCTCCCTGTACCTGCGCACCTTGGTCTGGGTCCCATCTCACAGTGTGCGAGGTCCTCAGAAGGTCAAGACTTTATTTCTCTTGTATGTGAAATTAGGACACTAAGAATTACTCCAAAGTGATAATGTATCTGAAGCATGGATGAGGATATTTGGCGCAGAGCAGATGCTCAGAGAATTGTAGCTATTAATATTATTAGTGTTGCTATAAATATTATATTAATAAAACTCAACAATAATAATACCACGAAAAAGTCATAACATTAATAACATTTATCAAGGATGTTCACACATACTGCAGTTTCCCTCTATGCCATTTGTAGGACCAGAAAGGAAGACGCACTGCTGGCTCCTGCCTCAGTCCCTTGTTCTAGATGTGCTCGTAACTGAAATGGCTACTCGAGAGGTTTGTCACTCTAAGCAAATCTGAATGTTTGTGGAATGTCCGCAGGTAATTTGCATGACTTTGCAAATGTTCCCCAGTATGAGGCTGACCGGGTGCTGAGGCCCCAGAGAGGAAGTTCGAGGTAGATGTGCTCTTTTCTCTTACCAGCACAGCATATGTGTTCGATGCCCACCTGGCAGAACTGGTTCTTACAGGCTAAATCCCTCAACAAAACGTAAGTGTAAGGAGTGTTCCTATTATATAGCTGATGTCGTGGGTGAGGGTTAACGGGTGGACATGGGGTGTGGGTTAGTTAGTCATAACTGTAAAACGGGAGGGCCGAGGCACACTTAGCCTTAGACTTCCCGAGAGAGCTGTTCCCGCCCAGTCTCGTACATCTGGGCCTTCCCTTAGATCTACTGAATTGGAATCTCCCAGGTTAGAATCGAAGTATGTGAGTTTTATCCAAGAATGTGCACCAAGCCCTCATGTTGTGCATTGGAGACAGAGTCATTTTGATAAAGCAATGTGCCATGTTCACCCCACTCACTGGTGTCAGAGCTCAAATTTATAAAGTGATGTGGCCTGTTCTCCCTGCTAACTGGTGTCAGAGCTAGAAGTAGAACTTGTAGATTTTGACCCCCGTTCTGAAGAAGTTTCCATAGTATCAGTAAACTTGAAACAGCATAGAACTCAAAGACGTGAGTCCCACAAGGGTATAACCTGGTGAACTTGAGTCTTCAGGGAGCAGTGGGCGGTGGTGAGAAAGAAGGGCCTGGGTAGAGCTCCGCTTCTCCCTTTTATGGGGAGAACCCCCCTTCCTGATAGTTTGGGTGACTGTGGCCATGTGGAAGTGCCCCCATGGCTGGCCAAAAAGAGGGCATGTTTCCTTAGGATGGCTGCTGAGCAGAGCCGCAGACACAGCCCTGCTGCCCTTTTGGACCTTCTGACAGGCTGAGGATATGGGGATATACCTGCAGTTATTTCCTGATTCCTAAAGCCACAGGCTACGAAGGACAGAAAGGTCCTAAAGACACCGGCACGCAAGTGTTTACAGCAGCACAGTTCACAGGCCAAGATGTGGAAACAACATCAGTACCTGAGTGAACTGATAAAACGTGGTGTACACACTGCTCAGCCATAAAAAACGGGGATTTAGCATCTTTTATAACAATGTGGGTGGAACTGGAGAACATTCTCCCAAACGAACTATTGTGAGAATGGACAAACCACCGCCGCATGTACTCAGTACTAAACTGCAACGAGTCGATCAACACTTACATGCACAGAGGGGGAGCAAAACTCAACGGAACTGGAGTAGGTGGGAAGGGAGAGGACGAATGGGTTAATTCACAAATGGTGCAATGCACACTTTCTGAGAGAAGAGCACACTTATAATTTGACTTAAAATATAGAAAAGCAAATTATGTAACCAAAATGTGTGTACCCCTGTAATATACTGAATTAAGAATAGTGTCTCCATGTATTCAACTCCCTAATTTTGCAGGTGAGGTTTCCAGTTCTGCAACTTATTCATCCCATAAAAGAATGACTGTGTCTCTGAGTGGCCCACTGCTTCCTGCAGTCACTGCACACGGGGAAGGCTGGACAATACCCACTGCCCCTGAACCACATCTCACTGCTCTGTCTGTGAGGAGGGTTTCTGACAATGCTTCCTTGCATCAGCACCACCTGGGGGGCCTGTAATCCCCCTGAGACTGTCAGGCCCACCCCCTGTTCTGTCTCATAAACCCTGTGGGTGGAATTAGGGAAACTGGGCCACAGGTATGGCTTGTACCCCCAAATCTGAGAGATCCCAAGTTAAGAGCTCAAATCTCTGCAACATTTTGGTGCTCTCTTGAAGAACAGAAACGTGACATATAAGAAAGATTGATTTGACAGTGGCATCAGATCTTTCACTGAAGAATGATCAGATGGGTGCCCACTGTTACCAGCCACTATTCACCAGGCTGTCAGCAAGACAGCCTAGTTCCTACTAGGGGGGAATGTCTGGACAGGAATGGGGGGCCCTGGAGAGCTGGGGCACAGATTAGAACTGGGTCGTGGGGATGTCCCAGCCAGTAGGGAATGATGTCAGAGGAAAATGACGCTTAGCCATGTCCAGAGTTGGGCTGGTGCTGTACACCTGTGGTCCTCACCACTCAGGAGGTGGAGGATCACTTCAGCCTAAGAGTTCAAGATCAATCTGGGCAATATAGTGAGACACAATCTCAAAGAAAAAGGGGGAAAAACAGATAAAGAACCCCAACTTCCAGAAAGGCCAGCTGTTCCCCAGAAACAGTGGTCATAGAACCACGTTACCATGGATAGAGAGAGCATCTGGTTATTTATAAGAAAGTTGTTAGATGGTTCTGAAATGTTTTTTTTCTGAGGCTAGAGACCTGGCCAGATCTAATGGAGCTTTGACCTTTATGGAGCAAGAATGCAACCTCAAAAAATGTCAAATAAGGCATAACTATGGAGGAAAGCATCAGTGGTTTCCAGGGGGTGGGGGGGTTGAGGGGTGCTGAGGGGAATGAAGAAATAAATATGGGTGGAGTGCTGAAGATTTAGGTCAGTGGAACTAGTCTGTGTGATACTACAGTGGTACATACATGTCCTTAGACCTCTGTTCAAACACACAGACTGTACAACACTGAACATGAACCCCGATGGGAAGCACAGGGTCTCCGTGATGCTGCTGGGCCAGTGCAGGCTCATCTGTGTGATACTACAGTGGTGCATACATGTCCTTGGATCTCTGTTCAAACACACAGACTGTACAACCTGAACATGAACCCCGACGGGAAGCACAGGGTGTCCGTGATGGTGCTGGGCCAGTGCAGGCTCATCAATCACAGCAGAGGTGGGGGGTATTGATAACAAGGGGGAGGGGGTATGGAGGAGGAGGGAGTACTTTCTACTCAATTTTGCTCTGATCATAACTTCTCTAAGAAAGTATTTTAATAACAAAAACATTAAATATTACAAAACTGCGTTGTCTCGTAGAGTATACCATCTGTGATTTATCAAGAAACAAGTTTTGAGAAGCAAGGGCTACTAGACAGATGAGATGTCTGGGGAGGCTTTTGGGCCTCACCACTGAATCCAGAAAGTACAGAGAAGCACCTTCTCTTCCAATCCTCTCACCACCATCATCAGGAAGGGGTGGGAGGGCTGCTGGGATCCCTGCTTTCAGCTCTGATGTTCTAGGATGAGGCAAACTGACGCTAAGAAAGGAAATTGGAATCTTGCAGACTGCAAGAGCAGAGCAGTTTGTACAAAACCATAAAAATGTCCTTTTGGAACATAACAGTCAAGCCTGTGCAAGAGCTTAGGGTCCCTAACTCAGCACCCACAAAGTTGGTAAATTAATGTAACAGGGGGCAGGTAATATCTGTTCTGGAGTCCCCAACAGAGGGGATTTGGATATTTGAGAAGAGGCTCTATACATACTAAAGTCAGCCCAGGAACATGTGAGCAGTGTCTACAGTGAGAAGGTCCCATGTCCAGCTATACACATCTGGTCCTAGACAGCTCAGGTGTGAGGGTGGACTCTGAGAAAGGGCTGCTGCTCCCTGGGAGGAGGCCTGCTGGCAAATGAGAACTAAGCGGCTTGCTCCTTCCCCATGCTCCCACCTCTTGGGCTCTTGCTCACCAGCCTGTTGCCAGCTCTGGCCCCGGCAGGTGCCTGTCCCAATGGGCTGGGCCATTGCAGCTGTTCCTGATCAAAGCTGTTCCTGATCAAATCCCATGGTGGGCATAGTTGAGGAAGTTTAGCTCAATTTGAGATCAAAGCAGTGCTTTCTTCTCCTTCTTTAAAAAGCATTGCTGTGTAGAGATGAAAAGTATGATGAAGTTCATGTATGGGCCATTAAATAATTGAATATTTACCTCCTGGTTAAAAAGATATGCTGGTCCTTTTATCCCATGGCAGCACCATAACTGGAAGGGAAAGAACTATACAAGGGCGCATGGAGAACTGTTGCTGCAGCCCGAATGCCCAGCAGAGGGGAGCAGGAGAAAGTGGGGAAGGCTGATTTGCATCTTTGACAGCCATAAGGATAAAGGTTCATCTCCCAAAGCATAAGCTTGGGTGCTGGTGGCTTTTAAAATCTAGATGTCCACTGTTACTTCAAAACACTGCTGAGTATCCATAATTCCAAAAGCAATTTTCAGGAATCCAGAGGGGAATCTCAGCACTCAGGTCCCTACTCAGGGAAGCTGGCCAACAAACACCTTCACAACCTCAAAACACAGCAACCACCATGACAAAGGAAGTTTCATCTCTCCACAGCATTGCTTTTTAAAGAAGGAGAAGATGAAGTTAAGTCCACTCTGCTCACAGTGGCATCCACATGCACCTCCCAGAGTCCTGAGGATCTGACTGTCTATAAATGAACTGAGGGAGGGGCCTGGCCTACTTAGCCCATTGTCATTACTGCTGGCATTTGTACCTGACACTTGGGGACCCATGGTTTGACCACCATGAATGCTACCAGCAATGCCACACATGCTGCAGGGGGGACTCGCCCACCTGGGCTTGCCACTGCTGGTGCCCATATACATTTCCCAGGACCCCAACGACCAGCATTCCCAGTCTGCAGCTGTCACCACGGTTGCCTGAGAAGCAGCTCATCGGTTGTCCATGTCCCCATTAATGCCTTGGCACAATGTTCACTGCCAACTGAAGCCAACACCAAGGAGGAACTCACAGACACCACTATAACTAATGAAATCAGCAGCACCCACCCAGAATCAAAGACAAAGCACCCTACCTAATCCACACTTTAGATATGTCTACAAAAAAAAAAAAAAAAAAAAAAAGTCTTTCCTTACCCATATCAATCCATAAACGTGAAAGAAAGACTGGTCAATCAGACATGCAGACTCTGATGTGAAGACCAGAGAAACATGAAAACGCAAGAAAACATGACACTGCCAGAGGAGCACCCTAACTTTCCCATAACAGATCCCAAAGATAAGGACCCCTATGAGAGATGTGAAAAACAATACAAAATATAATGTGAAAGAAATTCAGTGAGATACAGGATACAGATAAACAATACAAAACATCAGGGAGAAATGCACAATCAGAATGAGAAATTCAACGAAGAAGCAGATACCATTAAGAACCAAACAGAAAATCTGGAACTAAAGAATTTAACAACTGAAATAAAAAATACAATTGAAAACTTCAACAATAAGCTGTTACAGCAAGCAGAAAAAATACCTGAATTTGAAGAGAGAGAGAGAGGTCTTTTGAAATAAGTCTGTCAGGCAAAAATATATTTAAAAAAAAAAAAAAAAAAAAAAAAAAGGAAGGAAGAATGAAAAGATTTAAGAAAGCTTATGTAGCACTTGGAGCACCACAGAGCAACCAAATATTTAAATGCTGGGTTTTCCCAGAGGAGAAAAGATGATCAAAGGTCTAGAAACCTTATTTAATAAAAAAAAAAATAGCTGAAAGTTTTTCAAGTTTTGCAAGAGATACAGATAAAGAAATCTCAAAGATTCCTCAGAATGATTCAACCAAAAAAAGTTTACTTGACAGCACACTATATTCAACAATAGAGAATTCTAAAAACAGTAAAAGTGCCTATTTAATATTTTTGTTTGTGGGTACTTTTATGAACCATTTAAAATCCTTGAGGTCTATTTGTTAAATATCTAGTCATTGTTTACTATCTTCGTCTATTTGAAAAACAGAGATTCCAAAGAATATTCATCAGAAATGAATTTTACCTTTTCACACCCTCTCTTCAACTATCGCACATTCCATCCCTCTTACATGTTTTCGCAGTTCCAGTGACTTCACCATCACTCCAACTTCCCTGAAAACCTGCCTGTTAAAGCAGACTCATCCTTTTGGTCAAGGCTGGATGCCATTTCATCTTGGAGTTTCTCCTATTGAGCCTCCTGGGCAGAATGGGGTATGACTTTCCATACTGTCCCATAATACTTTTCAAATGACTGCATTTAGGCCTGGGCATATGTTAAGGAGTCAATGAACTCCACCTCATAATAAATACCTAAGGAGAGGGTTCCTGCATTGTTTAAAAACATAATTCTATCTTCTGGATCAGAAAACTTCACATAGTAAAGTTGAGGGAGAGGCCTGGTCTTTAAGAAGCTTCTCATCTTTCTTGAGACTAAGTCAAGGAGATACATGTAGTGGAGAAAGAGGGGGTGTTGGTTGAGCTCCTGGGACCACCATGAGAGGGGATGCTGGGTGGGCTCCTGGGACCACCGTGAGAGGGGGCACTGGGTGGGCTCCTGGGACCACCGTGAGAGGGGGCGCTGGGTGGGCTCCTGAGACCACCATGAGAGGGGGCGTTGGGTGGGCTCCTGAGACCACCACAAGATGATGTGTTGGGTTGTCTCCTAAGACTACCAAATGAGAGGTGTTGGTCAGGTTTGGTGTCTTATTTACTCAATTAGAATAGAATTGGGTGCCCTTAGGTGGGGTTTGATTTGAAAGGCAGGGAGAAGAGAGGGCATGGGCTGCAGTGAGGAGGGAAGGGGTTCTTGCAGGGCTGTGGAGACAATCACAGGAGCCCCTAGAATTCATAGACTCCCCTTCACACCATCACCCCACTGGCTCTTTCCCACTGCCTCTGCTCCTGAGAAAATGAGCCCAAAGTGGAGTAAATACTCTTCTAACCTTATTTGGGGGGAGGAAAGATGGGAAAAGCTTCATACGAGAAGAGACAAAGCTGAGTTTGGCCTTGAAGGACAACCAGAAGTCCCCTGTGCTGACAACGTGTTTGATGAGAGACGAGTAAGGAAGCCCTCCAGGCAGGGCCACCATGGGCTGCCATTTGGGGACGGTGCTTTGTTCAATGTGGCCATGGTTATTTTCTGCATTTATTCAACAGGTAGCAGTTGAGTTAACACCAGAGTCTAGTACCGATATGGAAATGGTATCTGTTTCTGAAATGCCTTTCTCGTAGGACTGACACCACAGAAGTTAGGTCACACTGGCACACGGCAGAGGGCTAGAGCAGGAGGCACAGGACGGGGCTACAGGGGTCAAGGCTGGGGACATTCTCATGCCATCCTAAGCACCTCTTTCACCCCTTTAAGGAAGGTTTGGGAAGCCAATACAGATGTTTCAACTAGAGGTTTGTATGGGCTATACTCATGTTTAGAAAAATCTGTCTGAGGCAGTGCAGAGCCCGGAAGAGAGGGAAGACTCTGACTTGCACTTAGAATAGGATTGGCTCAAGTTGGAGGGCAGAAAGGAAACAGGTCTTGCAAAGCTAGAGGACTAGATCACAAGGTATGCGCTCCCCTATACACACATGCACACATGTACACACACATGCACACACTTACACACACATGCATACACAGGCACACATACACACATCCACATGCACACTCACACACCCCAGTAGGACTGTGCAGTGCCTCTCAGTTTAGATAACACTGAACAAAACTTTCTTCCTTCCTCTACTACCACATCTGAGTTGGGGGGGGGGGGCATAGGTGAACACAGAAATACTGAGAAAAACAAAACAGCAGCATTTGCCCCTGTCTGGAGTGAGGCCCCTGCACTGGGAGACAGAGGGAAATCTAGAGGTCTAACCGGAGGGCCTATTCCACTGGCTGGGGCTGTGATGCCAGGTCCCACCACTAAGTGGGGTGCACAATGTGCTGGGAGGTGTTTCTTGAATACCCAGGAGGTAGATCAAGGCTCCTGCCAGAGCCCAGGCTGAAACAAACAGCATCCCGTGGCACTGAATCTCAGACAAGTCACTCAGTTCCCTAAGTGTCAAGTTCCTCATCTATTATGGGGAAAATAAAAGTACCTACTTCAGGAGGCTCTTTGACAATTAGAAACCCCTTGTAAAGCGGATGGCATCCAGAAGATATAATGATTTGTAAAGGACAACTGGCTTCTACTACTACCATTGCTACCACCACTATGACCATTGCTAACACTGCCGGCTACCAATGCTAAAACCGCATTGAGAACCCCACATCTGCGTTCCTCCCAGCCCCTTATCTCCCCCTCTCCAAATGGCTCCCTTTATCCCCCCCCCCCATGAAAATCCCTTCGGCATGTGTTTTTTAAGTCTCCCCTCTCTCCCCATATCCCAATGTCCTGCCTGTGGCCAGGAATTTTCCCACACTTTTTCTCTGTCCTCCTGCCTTCCCACCTCCCCCTAGAATGGATGAGAGCAGGTGCAAGGGTGAGGACAAGAAGGGACACAGGGACAGTGTCACTTTAGAGTAACTGGTAAATGTGCTCATAACCACACTGAGGCTCAGGTTTGCATTCAACTGCACAGCTGATCTTCCCAGCTCTATGACATACTTATTAACATTATTATGACCATTATTGGACAGATAACTGTTGGGTTTGTGTATCCAATAATGAAATTAGAGGTGATCGAGAAAATCAGCACCATGACCCATCTTTGGCCACACGGCTGGGAAGAGACAAGGCCAGAATGAGAACCTCGTGCCCTCCTGAGTCTCCACATCTAAAGGTGAGGCCCATCCCACTGGAAAGAAAGGCAGAAATCAAGGTTAGAAAAGGCAGCCTTCATTCTCCCTCCTCTGTTTCCACAGAGATTAGAACTAGAGAAGGACCTGGTGTGGGAATGCCAGGCCAGGGGTGGACACACACACCTGTAAAAGAAATAGCGGGGACCCGGCTCTGCCACTTTGGGGACCAAGCCACAGTCCCTGGACACACAAAGCCTTTCCCAAGAGCAGCTCCCACAGTGACCCCAGGTACGCATTTAAAGACAGCAACTGTATATGGTTCACTTTAGAAACAAAGTATTTGTTACCTGACTGCAAATTCAATGGTTCCACTGGATAGTGTGACATAGTTCCCTGGTACCCCTCAAGCCAAAGGCTGAAGGAGAGGTAAATGAAAGGGCCATATGAGCGTTGCTTACATAAAAAATACTGTGCACGGGCTAGAGAGGCCGAGGGTCTTGCTAAATCTATAAGCTTAGGAGGCAGCTGAACTCACTTTGAATCCGGGTCTACCAGAGCTAAATCTGTCACTGTCACTGGGTGCTGAGAGTAAGAAAATTCTCCACACACAAATCTGCCATGCAAATTAAAACGATGGGGTGAACAGGTGAATGCGTACATGGCTTTGCACACCCCAAGTGCTCAAAAAGTGCCCATTATTACTGATTCACTGGTAGGATACTCTGACGTGTGAATCAGAGCATTCAGATTTTATTTGGTCTTCGGATTAAATACTCTGATATGCGAGATCATATAAAATTTCACAGAAAGGAAGTTGAAGCCCAAAGAAATTTCACAATTTGCCTAAAAACACACAGCATCCATGCAGCATAATTGTGAGTTAACAAGGGCCCGTATTTCTCCCTATACCAGCTGTCTATTGTAAAAAACCAAACACTTTTAAGAGCCAAGAAAACATCATGCTTAATAAAGATATTCTATGAAGAGCCTGTGAAAGCAAGGTTAACCCTCAGTGTCTAGTGGAAGCATTGTAATTTTCAATGTTATCATTTTATGATTGCATAATTAAGCAAATGGGTTCACTACAAGCAAGAGTAAGGTGCTAATTCAATTCCCGCCTGTAACTTCTTTTCAAGCTTGTTTACCTGGGAAGTCATGTGTAACTAAAGAAAATTCCCACAGCCAGTGGGAGGAGACTGGGAGGGAAGGGGGTTCAGTGTATGTCGCATTTCTCCAAACTCACTCCAAAATCTCCAGGCCCGTGAGGTTTAATTACTGTGTGCAGCCTACTGTTGCGGGGGGTGGGGGTGGGGAGCGGTGGGGTTAGGGGCGGTGGGAGGGAGTAGGGGGCAGGGAGCTGGGGTGAGGGCTGCAAGTTTGACAGATTCTCATCCCCCACCCACAATAGGAACAAAGAGGGGCCAAGCACCCATGCCTGGAGTCTGCATTCAATTTGGAATTTGAAATGGAACTTTCACCTTTTCCAGCAAATTCTGTGTATTCGAAAGATTTAACTTTCTCTTCACCCCCTCCTGGCCAAGCAGGAAGAAGAATTGTAGGCCTTATTGTAGCAGAGTGTGAGCTGGAAACCCCTTCTGAACCTAGCAATTGGTTTTTGTTTTGTGACCAGCTACAGGCACAAAAAGGGGCCGACCCCCACCCCCAGTATTCAATTAACCCCGTGTGTGACAGGCAGGGGATTGGAGGTTGTTCAGGCCCCATTCATAAGATTCCAGAGGGGGGCTTTTTAAAGGATTCTTCTCAACAAAGGTTGCCAAACTCAGTAGCTTTTTTGTTGTTGTTGCCCGGCTATGGCCTATTGTTACCTCCAGAGCAACCTTTTCCACTTAATTGGGGCTTTAGAATCCGTGGCTATTGTATCTGTATATAAGAAACACTCTGCTTAGGTGCCCTGTGAGTTTATGAATATAAGCATCTTGCCTTAGTGATTCCAAGGCTGTTTAACTATGTATTTGCGTCCACTGATGTAGATTACACTGATACAAATGATGGTCATAAAATACAGAGCACAGCAATAATGAGCTCCTATGCACGGAGCATCTATCACGCATCAGGCTCTGTGACCCGTGTTGTGCGCGCTTGTTTCTAACGTCACAGTTAACTCTGTGTGTTACGTGCAGGACTCTAGTGCTGGGGAAGAAAGAGGCCCCATCACACCATAGTCAAGGCTAATGCCAGGCATTGAACCCTCCTAACCACCTGGCCACTTCTGCTCCTGCCCTATTATCAGCTCCTCTGTTTGAATTCTCCAACTAGATTGGAAACCCCGACTATAAATGGAAAAGAGATTAAGATATCTCTCTGAGTACAGTTAAATGTGCCAATGCCTAGGGGAACAGGTAGAAAATATAAATGTGTGAGTGAATTGGGCCTAGTGCCAGACAACAGGGAACAGTGAGGCCTGCGGAACAGCAGAGAGGACACACCTCTCAAGGATGTTCATGGTCACGTGGATTGTATTTTTTTATCTTAACCATCATCAAGCCAACCTCAGAAAATAGTTGTGTATCCTAGCTTGGGGACTGTGCCTTCCAGAGGGGAAAGATTTGTCCTCTGTGGATGGCACCAAGCAGAAGTCACAAACTTGTAGCTTGAAAACCACATTCCTTCCATGGACACAGAGCTTGTTTTGGCCTGGATGGGGCTGTACAAGTCAGGGGCTGTCTTGAGCTTGGGGTCTCTGGCTTTTCCCAAGACTCCAGAATAGAGCCCATCTTTGGCCCTGGTAACCAGGAGTATCCTAGTCTCTGGGACAGACACACACTGCTCTACTGAATCTGGCCCAGGTCACTCGTCCAGGTCAGCGGCTAGGCTGGGGCCACCTGAGTTTGCCATGGCTATGCCAAAGGGACCAAGCTTCCTGGGAACCATGTTTCCTTGATCGGGTCCAGGATGGAAGGAGGTCTCCCTTAGCCTGTTACCCAAATATATGCACACACAGAACCCACACCCTGAGCATGGCAGACAGGTGTTTGTGTAGCCAGTACAGCATGGTGACCCAAGGACATCCACACGTCCAGTGACAAATTTTGTCCACATACAACAAAGATAACAGTTACAGCGGCAAAGGAAGGTGTCGTTCCAGTCCTCCTGTACTGAGCACGGAGGGACAGGCACGAGCATCTCACCCATCTACGTCGGGCAGCACATAGGTAAGTAGCCTGTCCTATGTAGAGGTGGCTTTTGTCACACGTTTAAATAAAACTGAGGAAAAGGGAAAGTCATTCTTACAGACCTTGCACAGCTGTGCAGGAACTTCCTTCCATATGTCATGGAAATCAAGCTTTTGTCCAGGGTCAGGAGAGTATGAACCCCCTTCCCCTCCCCATTCCCTTCTGTGAGTAGAATAAGGTCTCAGATGTGGGGGCTTTAATGTGTGTTAGCCACTTAACCAACATCTGAACAACTAAGTTGAATCTGGACTATTTAACACCATTTTATCAAGTACAATATTTATGTTGCAGTTGAAATGCTACAAATAATTAGAACTTAGCCTGTTAACAATCTTACCTCTTAGAAAAATGGCCCAAAGCCACAAACTAAGAAAATAAATAACAATAAGGTATAAAATAAAATAAATAGGTAAAACTTCTTTGTATTAGTTGAAGTGCTAAGCTAAAAAACACTTTAACTTTCTCTAGAACTCTCTAAATCCTCTCCAAATCCCACAGCTTTTCATTTGCATATATATAAAACCAGCTCCTTTAATCCCATTTCTAGTTCTCTAGGATGGAAGAAAAGCCAGCACCCTGAGAACCGTTGCCATGATAGGGAAATTACCGATAGTCAAAGGAAAAGGGTTGATAACTGCCAGAACAAAAAAAAATTAAAAACCACCAAAACTAAAAGCCTGATAGCCTAGGGTTCTTTAAAATAGAAAAGTTCACTGCTGAACCTGAACATACCATTGCATTATGTCACAATTTATGCTGTTTGCTCTTCTTAAGAAGAAAGAACATTATAAGATATGTTTTAAGGGGTCTGTATACAAAATGGTCAGAGCATTCAAAAGTTGAAATGTTTAATACATAAATGCTCAGCCTTCTGGGCAACTTGCATTCCCACAGCAACTTATTATTTCCTGAGGATCTCAAATGCCCGACACTGGTTTAGTTGTTAAATCAGTTTTGTCAATAAAACGATGAAAATGGTGTAAAAGCTGGTGTGACACAGAAGCCCAGATTAAACACATCACAGCCTGGACTGAACCTCCGAGCTGCCGTCTTTGCCATGGCTCTGTCTGCAGCCACATCTCAGCAGCAAGCGTGGACCTGGGTTTGCAGGGTGTGCCTCCTGCACCCCTCTCTTCCCATCCTGATCCTCCCCATGGTCCTCCACTGCCATCTGGAATGAGCCAGGACTTCAGGGTAAATGGGCAGACAGCCAGCCTTACACAGACAGGCCCCTCCTGATGAGATCGCTTTGCTTTGGCACCGTGCTCTCTGGAATCTTGTGTGTCCAGAACAGAAGGGACTTTTCCCTTCCCGCCAAATCCTTAAGTCCATTCTAGAGGCGAACACTCATCTGGGGACAGATGTGGAAACCAAGGATCAGAGGCACTTTCTTACTTTCTCCAGGGCCCGGAGCTTGTTCACTGCACGCCCAGAAGCCAAAAGCAGTCATCGGACCCAAGTCCTAGGGACCCCCAAACTCAGTAATGTTAGACATAATTTTGTATGTATGTCCAAGTATGAGGAGGAAATAAGATGATGCCCAGCACAAGAAGCAGTATCCAGCACAATGGCTGTTGCAGAACTCTCTAGAACAGGGGTCAGCAGACCTGCTTTACAGAGGGCCCAGTGGTCAGTGTGAGGTTTCGCGGCAACATGGTTCCTGTTACAATCACTCACCTCTTTCTGCCACAAACCCCGAAGCAGCCACAGCTGGCACCTAGACAGAGGGGCCTGCTCATGTCCCAGGGAAAGATCAGCTACCAGCAGGCTGTGCTCAGCCTTGGCCTGCCTGAGGCTCTAGGGTCTGCTTTCCCCACTGCAGAGAGGGAGAGGCTGGGTGGCTTCCTGTCTTTTACATCAGAGCTGGACGGGAGAGTAAGGCTCCACTCACAGATCAGTTGAGTGTCAGGGGACGTCCTGTACAGGTTTCTCTGTGTCACTCAAATTTTCCTTCCCAAACGTGAGCTGCCTGTGCTGTCCACTGCTGGGTTTAAACACAACGCAAATTACTCAATACAGATACGGGGGGGGGGGGGGGGGGGGCACAGGCGCTGCAGAATGGTGGCCGGGGGGGGGGGGGGACCCCCCCCCGGGGTGTGGGGAGGGGGTGAACCCCGTGCCCGGGTAGGAAAGGAGCCCCCAAAAAAACCCCCAAAATGTGTGCCCAC
>CAUYPK010138784.1:0-85241 GCA_963574355.1 Loris lydekkerianus
ATGCAGTAATCTGAAGAATTCCCTTTCCCACCCCCAAGCAAGCCTGGCTGCTGTTTATGAGCATTTGAGCTCTTTCTGTAACATAACCTAAACCTGTTATTTCCATGCTGCCTAATAAATCAGAGATTCAGAACCTTTAAATGTTGGATGTTTTTAAATGTTGGTAATTAATGTAATTTACTACTTACAAAGGCTTCTGTAAAGCAAAATTCTCTTCATCAAGGGCATGTTGTGGATGACATTTTACCTTTAAGTCTACTCTGCCTCATTTAATTATGTCTACTCTGATGTACGTTGGGGATTTAGTCCTGGATAAAGTGATTTGTTGGAGTTCAGCCATTCCCCTCCTGCCCCCTTGGCAGATCAACAGGGCCCTTGAGCCAACCGTGCAGCTTCACTCAGACTGGGCAGAGACTTCGTGGCAGCCTCTAGGTGCCCTTTGGCACAGTGTTCTCCTAGTAGTGCTGGTGCAGTAGCCCTCTCACAACTCCTGCAGCCCTGTGTTGGTGAAATCATCTGTACCTGGCCATCAAGTGCTAAATCAGAGCAAAGCCCTTGGGATGGTAAATAATGTAATAGCCAGGGACTGACTGAGGGTATTGCTTCTTTAGTGTGATTATATGCTTTTTAAAGTCATAACTACTTTGTTGAGGACAGAGCATAAATTTAAAATGTGGCATAACTGAAAGAGAATTAATATAGTACTGTTAAAGGTGACCAGATTTAAGCAATGTTGGACCTGTTTTGAGGTTATGGTGTGGGAGAGCTTATTTTGTATACTCATCTGGATGTCCCCTTATCTCTTGAAATCAAATGTGTTTCCCTGCCTCCCCTGCATACCCCTTAGTCATCTCTCCTCCACAGTTTGCCTGTTTATGATTATAGCCACTTCCCCTCCAAATTGCCCAGGTGTAGTTACCTTGGTCTTTTTTTTTTTTTTTTTCTGAGACAGAGCCTCAAGCTGTCACCCTGGGTAGAGTGCTGTGGCATCACAGCTCACAGCAACCTCCAACTCCTGGGCTCAATCGATTCTCCTGCCTCTGTCTCCCACGTAGCTGGGACTACAGGCGCCCGCCACAACGCCCAGCTATTTTTTGGTTGCAGTCATCATTGTTTGGCAGCTAGGGTTGGATTCGAACCCGCCAGCTCAGGTATATGTGGCTGGCGCCTTAGCCGCTTGAGCTTCAGGTGCCAAGCCACTTTGGCCTTTTCATTGGTTTCCCTTATTTAGATTCTTACGTGTCTCTTCTGTTTATCTTTGTTTTCTTCCTACTGCTATTATCCCATGGCCTGCTAGGTTAAAGCTTCCAGTCTTGGCCCTAAGTCCTCCATAATCTAGAGCAATGACTTTTGAACATTTTAGCTGTGACCCAAGTAAGAAATACATTTTGAACCATAGTCTGGAACACAGGTCAACATAGTATGAATAACAGACAATAGGGTCGTAAATGTTACTTGCCCTTCCTGCATGTGATGCATCTGATTTGTACGTTCTTTTTCTTCCCTTCCTCCCTTCTTTTCTTTATTTCTTTCGCTGGTAATGACACCTTGAACTAATTTTATATTAAATGCATTGCTGCCTATAAATTTACAAAAACCGCTCAATGTCACACAGGGTTTTTGTCATAACATGCTTGGGATCATCCAGTGTTTCCCATTGCTCATTGTAGCCCTTCTGTAACTTCATGAAAAGGTAGGTGTCTTCCAAAACCTTTGGGTCACCAGGAAGGCACTGCCTGGCCACAAAGTTGCTCTCAGAAGAAGAATGGGGGAGGATTGATTTTCATTGGAATTCAGACAAGTGGATGAATTGGGAATGTTAGGGTGACAGCAATATCTGGTCTTGAGTTCTACTGTAAAACCTTAATGGTGTATTAGTAGGGTATCCTTTGTACTTTGGGAATTCAGAGTCTTTTTTTTTTTTTTTTAACTAAATTTTTAAAGACAGGATCTTACTGTGTTGCCCAGGCTGGTCTTGAACACATGGGCTCAAATGGTCCTCCTGCCTCAAACCCAAGTAGTTGGGATTACAAGTGTGCACCACTGCACCGGGCTAGGAATCTAGATCTTGTCACAAGGACCAAGGTCATACTGCCAGCTCAGCATTCAAGCCCTTCATTCTTTTGCCTCCATTATTTGTTAAACTCCAGTGTTTTCTAAGGCATTTTCTCTGCACTGACCTTTTCATTGAACAAAGGATTCAGGGATCATATAACACCAGCTCATTTCCCTCAGTGGAGACTTGGGCACATCTACTGAGCTTGGAGAACTCCAACAAATTTTTGTCAATTTATTTAACCTTGTTTCCCTTAATTTCGTTTCCTATGTTTATTCTGGGACTGTTGCTGCCCCCAGCCTCTGTCCCCAAGCATTCTACCTTTTACCATTCCTCCCAAAACACTGGGCTTCTGTTACTGTGAGAGATGGACTACTTGCTTCACTATTACTCAAATTCTCACTTTTTTTTTTTTTTAAGAGACAGAGTCTCACTTTGTTGCCCTGGGTAGAGTACTGTGACGTCACAGCTCACAGCAACCTCCCGCTTTTGGGCTTAGGTGATTTCTTTTGCCTCAGCCTCCCAAGCAGCTGGGACCACAGGTGCCCACCACAATGCCCGGCTATTTTTTGTTGCATTTTGGCTGGGGCCGGATTTGAACCCACCACCCTCGGTATATAGGGCTGGCGCCCTACTCACTGAGCCCCAAGTGCCACCCCAAATTCTCTTGTTGAGTTAGGCATGGTGGCCGATTCCTGTAATGCTAACACTTTGGGAGGCCAAGGAGGGAAGATCGCTTGAAGCCAGGAGTTTGAGACCAGCCTCAGTAACCTAGCAAGATGCCATCTCGATTTTTTTTTTTTTTTGAGATAGTCTCATTATGTTGCCCTTGAAAGAGTGCTGTGGCATCACAGCTCACAGCAACCTCAAACTCTTGGGCTTACGCGATTCTCTTGCCTCAGTATCCCAAGTAGCTGGGACTACAGGTGCCCGCCACAACGCCCAGCTATTTTTTGGTTGTAGTTGTCATTGTTCAGCAGACCTGGGCCGGGTTTGAATCTGCCAGCCCCAGTGTATGTGGCTGGTGCCCTAACCACTGAGCAATGGGTGCTGAGCCCCCATCTCTATAAAAAATACAAAACCTAGCTGGGCATGGTAGTGGGTACCTATAGTCACAGCTACTTGGGAGGCTGAGGTAGAACTGCCTGAGACCAGGAGTTTGAGGTTGCTGTGAACTATGTATGATCAGGCCACTGCACTTAGCCTGGGTGACAGAGTGTGACTGTGTCTCCAAAAAAAAATGCTCCGGCTTTCCGTTTTTCTGAATTGCTTTTGTAGAATTTAATCTGGATCCTGTAAGGTCCTGTTCAAGATCCATTTTTTGTTGAAATCTTTTGTCTCTCATTTGCAGCCCATGGCCTACCATTAAGTAATACCCTTTGTGAAACTGTCACAGAATGTTCCTGCTTCTATAGCTTTGGTGGTAGTCACTCATACTGCTTCCATTATAACATGTCAAATGTGCACATCTTGCTCCCCTACTTACATTAAGAACAGGGACAACATCTTGTGTGCTATGGTATGTAAATGTTGGGCCACTTTGGTATTGCTGAGTGATAGTCCCTTTTTCAAAATAATCTAAAATATAATTTGGGAATGGAGATACCCTGTCCAGCATATTAGACATATGACCTTTGGCTTTGTTAGTTCATTAAGCAATTAACTATTTTAGAAGTGATAATGTTTACTGTAGAAAATTTAGATAGCACCTACAAAGAATGAATTGTAGCTGTTACAATCCCATGCTATGAAAAAACTAAGAAAATTTTTTCCAGCTTCAGTGAGATATAATTGACAAAAATTTTATGTTTGTAATGTATACAAGGTGATGTTTTGTTATATGTATACATTGTGAAATGATTACCACAGTTAGCCAATTAACATATCCATTCCATTGTACTTTTTTGTGGTAATGAGAATATGTAAGATATCTGCAGCAAATTCCCAGTGTGCATTATTACTAGCTGGGGCTGCCGTGCTGTACATTAGGTCTCCACATCTCATTGTCTCTCATCTCATAGGAGATGACTACTTTTGACATTTTGATGCATATTCATCCTTCACGATTTTCTGTGCATATTTTTCCATAAATAAAAGGTTTTGCTAACCTTATCATGTGAAATACCTGGGTGGACAAATTTGAAAATTTTATTTGGGTGGTGTGACTTAGGATACAGGCCACATGCCTGCATGATATTTACCTGAGTGGGAAGCCCCAGGTGTAATTTAATGAGTTACTCCTTACCTTATCTGAAGCCTGGATGCGGGAGTTCCTGTGAACATGACTGAGAGGAGTCTGGCTATGGAGAATTCCATGATGTGGACAGAAAGCTGTGACTTCAGATTTCCATCCTTAGGTGCCACATGGGCAGGTGTTTCAAAGGGCTGGTGCCAGTTTTGTAAGCGAGCTGTTTCTCACATGGCTCTCCCTGCGTTGGCTGTTCCAGAGTGAAAAATTTACAGGTGTCTACTTAATTACCTGTGGCTGCGATACTCCTGAACAACACTGGGGACAAGTTAATATGTACAGTTTTTAAAACTTGGATTGTATTATATGTATAAGCCTCTTGTGTTGGGTACTTAGTGTATTATAAAATTTTGCCTTAATTTTAATGGCCACTTAGTTTGGATTATCTGAACAAATACTACTAGTGCTGGGGCTCAGCAGGGGGATAGATGCGCATGGTTCCTGCTCTCGCTGGATTTCCAATCTTGGGCAGGGGATACAGCTGACAATGTAGAAAAGTACAGACTTTTATAATGTGATGTGCTATGATACCATGGGGTGGTCATATTTTGACTTCAAGAACTTGACTAACCTTGTGGTAGGCCACTGCCCTGGTAGCAAATTACTCTTACATGTAAGGTCAGCAGACTAGTTAATGTAGGCACTGTGACAGTCTGGGCACTGGGAAAAGCAACGTGGGCAGAAATCCTCTGAGAAACTTGTAGTTTGTACTTTAAAGTGGAAGGAGTTTAGCACCCTGTCAAATTTGAGTTCCCTCACCTGAATGGCTGGTCATTCCTCCAAAATTGAATCTGGTAGTTTATGGGCCAGCCTGTGTGATGTGACAGTATTTAATCTTGGAGCCCAGCCATCAAACCTGGCTTTGAATTTTGATTTTACTGCTTATTCACTGGGTCACTAACCAAGTTAATTTCTGAGCCTTAGTTTTCTCATCTGTATAATGAAGATACTACTTAATTCATGGAATTATGAAAAAATAAGTAAAATATTTTTCAGGGTGCATCTGACGCATGCAATGGATAGCAAATCTGTCTATGGAAGAAAAATAATCCATCACTCTCAGATTTTAGTCAGCTGATTTGTAGACATTTTTATTTTTCATAAATATGTAGTTTTCAGAATATCAGGATTCCTAATTCTTAAATATACCATTATGTTTTTTCTTTTAAAAATATTCATGAACTGATCGGCGCCTGTGGCTCAAAGGAGGAGGGCCCTGGCTCCATATGCCAGAGGTGGTGGGTTCAAACCCAGCCCCGGCCAAAAACTGCAAAAAAAAAAAATCATGAATTATTTCATATATTTCCCCCAAATTACCCATTTTTCCACTATCTAGATTTCAACATGTTCAATATTTTGCCATATTTATCTCACTTTATCGCCCTTGGTAGAATGCCGTAGCGTCACAGCTCACAGCAACCTCCAGCTCTTGGGCTTAGGTGATTCTCTTTAGGTGATTCAGCCTCCCAAGTAGCTGGGACCACAGGCACCCACAACACCCAGCTAGTTTTTTTTTGTTGTTGCAGTTTGGCTGTGGTCAGGTTTGAACCTGCCACCCTCGGTATGTGGGGCCGGCGCCCTACTCACTGAGCCATAGGCGCCGCCCCTGTTCTGCTTCTTAAGTATTGTACCCATTTATGTCTTTTATGCTCATGTAGTATCAATAAACAATACATGTTTTGAATTTTTTTAAATTTACATATATAGTATACTGTTTATGTCCTGGAAGGATCTCGATTCCACATCAGGTGTAGTTAATAAGATATAAGTAAAGGGACCAAGCTACAAACCATCATTTGTAGGGAAACAGCTAAGCAGCAAGGTTGTATGTACACTGTGGTGGCTGAGCCAAGTGTCCCTCTCATGTGAGGTCAGCTGCCATTACAAGAGAAATAGCAGTTGTCTTCTGACTTTTTGGGTCTTTCAAGGGTGAAAACTGCATAACTAACAAGTTCTTTCCCCCAGGAAAATATGAGTGTGTTAATAGTACCCAGTAGATTAGGTTGTATTTGAAGTATAACGTCCGTGTTGTCATCTGCGGAGCAAACATGGCTCTAGTTTCATGTTTGTCTCTCCTTTGACTTCCCCACCTCTGTCTTTGAAATGTCTCTGGGTAGCCCATCTTTCACTTGGGAAAGTACTGATTTAAGCTATTAGGACTAGTTACAGCAGTTTCCTTTCAAAATGGCACCTGGCTGCATTGCTTTGGAACTAGCACTAAGAGAAATGAAAGCTGCCGCACCAGTGGCTGCAGATTCCAATTGGATCATTGAGTACACAGGCACTTTCCCCTTGATCAGTGGCATGTTATAACAGTGCTTTCATTTTTGAAGGATACCCTCAGAACTTGTCCTGGGGTTGCTGAAGGGCACGGTCTTGGTTGTGAAGCATTTTGTGTCCTGGTTAAATAAAAAATCTGAAGGTAAAACCTAGTCTATGATTTCTAGATGGTGGTAATTGGGGGAACATGGCATGAGTTAGCCTGCCATTTAATGTAACTCATGATTTGGCAGCTTACTTTAAATAAAAGGCATTTGGGTCTATTTATTTATTTATTTATTTTTGCTTTCCTTGAATGTACCACTGGTGGTATATGACTTTTCAACTCACCTGATTTGAATAGAGAAATGGAAAAAGAAATGCTTTATTTTTCAAAGCTTTAACCTAGCAGGGCGCCAGACTTTAACAATTGTGTTCGTTTCCAATGGTTTATTTCATTAGCTAATTTCTTATTCTTTTACCTCTAACCATACTAACCAACTCTGTGCAGTTAATGCAAACCTGAAGTAAGTCATACAAATAACACCTATTGATCTGAGAAGCACCTAAGTTTGCTTTTCCAAGGTTGTAACAAAGTACCTTTCATCCTCTTTATAGGACTCTGTTATAGGCTACTGCGGTAATTTAAAACCTATGTACACACTCCTGACCTTGTTATAACATCACTTTATAATTTTCAAAATACTTGGTTCTTCAAGTTTTTTTAGCACCAGCCGTGTATTCTTCAGGAACCTAGACAATTTGTCTTGAGTGTTATGTTAGCGGTATCTCTGTAGCTGCTAAGACCTAACCTTCTAATTAAATAGACAAAAAATATTTCAGTTCGTTCATTATTTCACAGCTTAACATGGTGTTGGTTACTAGCATTCTCCACTTAACGAAATACCCCTGCCTGGGGCAGTGTCAGTGTATGTCTTCATCAACTTTAGATACAGAAGCAACTCTTGGCTGGGTTTGCTATTAGTTCATCAAGATCGCAGGTGATGTTATGGACAAACAGCTTTCCATACATGATCATGGAAGTGGGGGACAAGTATACGGACAAGCCTCTCAAAATGTTGCCCTATGTTGCTCCTGTTCATTGGGTGAATATTGACTTCAGCTGCTAGCAGAAGTCTAGAATGAGCATTGTTCATTGAGAGGTTAGAGTTGGTAGCTGGGCTTTCTGCTTACTTTAATCAAAATACTAATACCATAGAGTGCGTACTATTAAATGCTGGGCTTCAGCTTTGCAGTACGTGGCTTTGCCATAAGATATACTATTGCAGGCGGTGCCTGTGGCTCAGTGGGTAGGGCGCCAGCCCCATATACTGGGGGTGACAGGTTCGAACCCAGCCCTGGCCAGCTAAAACAGCAGTGGCAACTGCAACAAAAATAGCTGGGCATTGTGGCTACTCGGGAGGCTGAGGCAAGAGAATCACCCTAGCCCAAGAGCTGGAGGTTGCTGTGAGCTGTGACGCCATGGCATTCTACTGAGGGCAACAAAAAAAAAGAAAGAAAAGATACACCATTTCAAAATATCCCATACTTGTGCTGCCAGTCATTACCCAGGATTTTGACTCAAATTTGAAACTATAGAAGAGGCAGAGAAATCTCTATTATATTTGGACTCCACTGGCAGAATCTGGTAAGTTAACAGGAGAAAAAAATGAATGAGATCAGAGTGGGTATGTTTAACTCCCAAATAGTGGATTCTTTACCGATATTAACACTTGGTTAATAATAGTAGTGATACTTGATCTGTGCATTGAACAAGACCTCTGCCTGGAGACACTTGGCTGTCTGCATTACTGAGGCTGTGCATATTTAATATTTCTAAAGAAACTTTCTGATGAAAACAGTTTTATTTACCCAAGACCATCAATCTGGTGATCTAAGGCAACTCTATGGAAACCTATAAGGAAACTAGCCTCTTTGCACAAATTGGAAAATAATAGGATTAACTCAAAATTTAAATTTGAAATTTTAATTTGGTCAAGCAAAATTTTAAGTAGGCCACCAGTCAAAATTTCAGGAAAGGTTTTCTTATTTATTTTTGACTCCAAAACAACTAGAGACCAGAAGATTATTTCCTCTCCTGGACAGTATTTAGATCTCTGGTCAATGTTCCTGATGAGTTTCCTCTTTTTAATCTAAACTTATTTTTCCCTGGTTAGTGGAGTGGGTAAGGAGAAGAAAGAAGATTAGGGGAAGTTATTTTTAATACTTGTTACTATAAGCATCTAACTATAGATTTGGAGTTAAGGGGATAAATCTGCTTGAGAATGTAGTTTTGGGCAACTTAAGAGAAAGAACCTGGCAAGAGAGGGAAGGGGTGATAGCAGTGCCAGGATGAGGTGGTGATGTTTGTGGGTGGAATTGTCACTCCTTTTGTGAGGAGGGGATTAATCTTTGTTTTCATTAGCTCTCCAGAAATACAAATGGTCAAGAATTGGAAACTAAAGTAATCAGTTAGAAACAGGCCTCCTCTGACCTATATTGGAACCTGCCAAATGAAGGGTATTCCAACTTTTTGGACATCTGAAGAATTGAAATCTAAAAAGCTTCCTAAGGTCCAGCCTATTCCTGAATGCTGAGGACCTTGTAGAAAACCTGGCTGTTCTTCTAATGGAGTCATCCATCACTGCCACTGCTTGCTGGAGAACATATCTAGGGATCTTTGAAGAGGGCCTTACAACCCTCGTGGATTAGAAGCCTGTGTGTTACAGTGGCATGCCACTAAAGGTTCTCTCTTGATACAAAGGTCTGTAACTCAGTGCATGTGGTCCTTTCTTTTCTCCCCCTGTTCCTCTCACTTCTGTCTTACTCTCTTCCTTTCTTTCCTTCAATCGATAACCAGACAGTAAAAGGCATTTGTGCAAAAGTTGACTTAGGAAAAATGTGGCCAATGGCTTGGGGGTTTTTGGAATAGATACTTACTAATCCATTGTGCCACCTGGTCTGGGTGGTGATGGATGATAATGGACAAATCAGCCCGTTGGCATGCCCGTAAGCCAAGAGTTAGGCCTGTCTAGCATGCATATACCAGGAAGGCATTGGGCTTTTTGAAGGCACAGTGACAAAGGCCATTTTGCTTCTAGTATAGTAAGACCCTAAAACACACCAACTATGGAGGGATTTTGCCAGGCAGTTAGCTTGGGTGATCTCTTAGCCTCACTCTGTGCTTGGCTCAGATTTAGGTGAACATGGGGTTTCAGTAGATAGTATGCATACGGATGTTAAAACGTGCATATTAATACACTGGTTATTTGGATGGTATATAGATTTTCCAAGTCTAGTGATTTTGAAGAGAGGCAGATGGTAAGGAAATACTGTGAGCTTATTCTTGAAATTTCTACTCTGAAGTAAAACTTCCTGAGAAAATTGTAAAGTAGTGATAACAGCTTTGGCTGGTCAGGAGACATGTTGCTTGGGAGATTGTGTTTGAAGACCTTGAGTTACCTTCTGACCATACTTCAGTGAAGGCTTTAATCACATCCTCAGCTATTTGAATTATTTATCATCTTTTTGAGATTACATTTTTTATTCCTAATTATATGACAAAGATATATACCATGAAATATTTATCACGTAATTATGATTAAAATGTGCAGTCTCCCTAAAGATGTGAATAATCACTTTAAGTATTCTATATTTAATTAAAGGAGTCTGGTGGACGGTGCTGGGTCAGCTTGGTAAAGCCGAGAACTACATTCCCCACCCTTTCCTTTCCTATGTGCATAGGGTGGGGTTGGCACAAAGGATGTACACGGGGAAGGTGGCAGCCTTTCCTCTCTGTAATAAGGATGTAGTGATGGGTGATTGCAAAGGTGCCTGATGGGTTCCAACTTCTCTTTACTCTTCTGCTGTGACCTGATGCTCTGGCCTAAGCCTAAGGCCCTTCACCAGATGCTTGGCTGTAGACCCAAGGACGCAGGATGTTAGCTACGACAGAGGCCGCCTTATATAACATTTTGTAGTTATTTTGGTGGCTGGACATGCCTGGCCTCTCCAGTTGAGTGCTAGGTGGCAGGGATTTTTGTATTAGCTAGACCAGGAATATAGCAAATTGATGCCCTTGACCTGACTCAGGAACATGCCTTAAAGTGCTAAGCTCATTGGCCACCAAAGTACTCACTTTGTGGATCACTTTTTGTTTTCCTAAAAGATCTGTCCGTCCGTCCATCCATTCATCCATCCATCCATCTATCCTATGTTTCTGAATGACCTAGCCTTGGACACAGCACTGAGTTCAGAAAGGTGAGCTCTGTACTACATCTATCAGGTTTGAAAGCAAGTGCTGTAACTTACTACCTATAGAATTTGGGGTTATTATTTAATTTTCTGTCTCAGTCTGTTTTTTTTTTTTTTTTTTTTAAATTGGCAAAAAAAGTATTTATTTATTTTTATAATTTATTTTTATTATTTTTTAATTGTTAAATCATAGCTGTTTACAGTGCAATCGCCTGTACCCATTTTAAGATGCACCATAGATGTGGCCCCACCCATTACCCTCCCTCCACCAAAACCTCCCCCCTCCCTTCCCCTTCCCTTTTTTTTTTTTTTTGTAAATTTTGGGTTAATGTGAGGGTACAAACAACTAGGTTACGATTTTTTTTTTTTTTTTTTTTGAGACAGAGTTTCACTTCGTCACCCTTGGTAGAGGGCTGTAGCGTCATAGCTCACAGCAACCTCAAACTCTTGAGCTCAAGTAATTCTCTTGCCTCAGCCTCACAAGTAGCTGGGACTACAGGCGCCTGCTATAAGGCCTGCCTATTTTTAGAGAAGAGGACTTGCAGTGGCTGGGGCTGGTCTCAGGCTGGTTGTGAGCTCAGGCAATCCACCTGCCTAGGCCCTCCAGAGTGCTAGGATTATAGGCATGAGCCACCACGCCTGGCTAGGTTACAGTATTTGCATTTGTTAGGTACAGTCCCTCTTGTAGTTGTGTTTCGCACCCAAAGGTGTGCCAGCCACATCCTGTGTCTCAGTCTTTAAGTGGTTATAGTAATAGTGCCCATTTCACAGTGTTGTTATAGGATTAGGTATGTAAAGTGTTTAGCACAACATGTGGTATGTTATTAGTGCACAATATTAATTGCTATTATTATTAAAAAATGAATCACGTGTAATTTTTATCTTCACCAAACTTAGGGTAGCTGGGATAGCATATAAACCAGCAGAGTGCCCTGAGGCTGAGAGAAAGGAAACATTAATTAGTTCCACTTAGAAACAAGCACTCTTCCCAACCTTGAGAGGGATGTGAAAGAACAAGTTCCAAAGTTAACCAAAGCCATTGCCAGTTCCCTTCATAGGTCATTTCTTTTGAATTGTCGTACATTTTTTTTTTTACAGAAACAGAGTCTCACTTTGTCGCCTTCGGTTGCTCACAGCAACCTCCAGCTCTTGGGCTTAGGCAATTCTCTTGCCTCAGCCTCCTGAGTAGCTGGGACTACAGGTGCCCGCCACAACGCCGGGCTATCTTTTGTTGCAGTTTGGCTGGGGCTATTTTTTGTTGCAGTATATGGGGCCAGCATTCTACTCACTGAGCCATAGGCGCCGCCTTGTCATACATTTTCGTATTTGTTTCTTTTCCTTTATATAAAGCAGGCATTTTTTCTCTTAAGGCTAAAGATTGTAGAGGTGTAATAGATGAACGAGTAGATATATACATTTGGAACATGTTGTACAGTCATGATAATCATTGTTGAAAAGAAAAAATGTCTCTCAAATTATCACTTTCTCAGCATGTTGCACAGGGTTCTTTCAGTCCTGTAACAAGTCCTTTTGGGAGGATGGTACCCAACACCATAGACTATGTACATGACCCCTCCCCACTCCCAGTGCCTCTGTGGTACATTTAAGCAGAATTGAGATGGCTACTCAACTCAAGGGCATCTGATATCCTGGTTGGCGTGAGCTTAGGACCTTGGACTTCCATTGTCCTTGTCAAGAAAGATGAGCTACATCAACTGGAACTCCTTCCTAAGCCATTGGTGGTGGGCTCATCAGCCGATGGAGGATCCTGTAGATCTGGGGCCCGGGGAACCACTTCTGGTCTACATTTGAGCAGGTGAGTGAGCTGAAGAAAAGGAAGCAGAGGTGTGCACTGAGGATCAGAGACCACATGGCCCTGAGAACTTGGAGGTCTTCCTTTCATTGGACTTTGGTCTAGGGATATGTTTTGCACTGTCATTTGGGGTGTGCCTTCTAAGGCATTTCCTGCATATTTTGTCAGGGTCTTTGGGATGCAGTTCTGTGTATTCACTTGTGGGCAGTTTTTCTGTTGGGCATTATAGTTAAAAAACCAACTGGCTATAAATCACCAGATATGTGCTATTCCATTTTAAAATTGGGAGTTTTATTTTTGGAGGTACAAGTCCTACTCAGCTCTCTTGTGAGTTTGTAACGTGGTTCAATCCTGTACCTTCAGCATTCAGTATATGCCACAATTTAAAGAAGATCTGTTGGGCATATACTTTGCAGGATCTCCACTGGGAGAAAGAGTTTTGTCAATAGCTGGGAAGCAACAAGTTCATACGAGAACCTCAGCATGGTCAATGAAGATCCTTTTCAAGGAAGTTCCTTTTATCTGAAGTGTGTCAGTGCTGGCTTGGTGAGTAAAGCAGGCCTTGAACTAAAGTTTTACAAGACATAAAACTGAAGCATCAGAAAGAAAAATCTTGAAATTATATGACTTATGGAATGGAAAATTCCAAACCAGACAGCCTGTGGCTCAAATCCTGGCTTTGCTAGTTATTAGCTGTATGATCCTGAGCAAGTTTACTAGGTCTAGGCTCTGCCTCAATTTAAAAACAATTGTTAGGAAGATTAAATGAAAATGTATGTTGTACGTCTAGTCCAGCTCCTGGCATATACAGAGACTTCAATACATGCTAATTAGTTGTGTATGAATGTATGTTCATATTACATGTAATATTAACTATGTTGTATTCCTTTTGAAGTTGATTTTTGACCAATACAACCAAAAATAAAAATTTATTTTTCTGATTTTTTTTCTTTTGGGCTATAAAAATGTCATTCTGGAGTGTTAGACTCTTAGGGCTTTTATTAAATCTAATATTCTCTTCCTAATCTAGAAGGACTTTTATTTCAGGCATTGTGTGTAATTACCTCCCCCTAGTTTTTAGCCTATTCTGTAGTCTCTTTCAAAACAAAATTGAGTTCTAAACTTCGAACTGCTAATGTGGGATTGGAGGCCCATCCCTGAGGCTGCTTATAGTGCTGTTCCTCCAACTATAACGAGATACCACCTCACACCCATTAGGATGGTTGTCATCAAAAAGCCAGAAAAAATAAGTGCTGGTGGGGAAGTGGAGAGGTTGGAACTCTGCACTGCTAGTAGGAATATATGGAAAACACCATGGTGGCTCCTCAAAAAATTAAATATAGGATTATCATGTGGTCCATTCTGTCTCTGGGTATATACCTAAAAGAATTGATTGAAAGCAGGGACTCGAAAAGGTAACTTGTACACCTATGTGCATAGCGCCATCATTCATTATAGCCAAAAGGTAGAAACAACCCAAGTGCCCATTGATAGATGAATGGATAAACAAAATATGGTATATGCAGGGTGTCCTGGCAGTCACTCATGAAGTTGCCATACATAGGAAAATGGGAAATTATAGCTAACTGTACCTTTCATTAAAAATTTTACCAAATACTCTCTATGGGTTGGCCCCTCTTTATAAAAGTTTATGATGAATTTTTGTAAATAATGGTACATTTAGCTACAATTTCCCATTTTTCCTATGTGTGGTGACTTCATGAGTGACTTTTGGGACACCCTGTACATGTAATGGAAGATTATTCAGCTTTAAAAGAAAGGGAATTCTGACATGCTGCAACATGGATGAACCCTTTAGGATATTATGCTAAGTGAGATTAACTAGATATAGAAAGATAGATACTATATAATTCCACTATATGTCTCATCATATTTATAGAGACAGAAAATAAAATGGTGGTTGCCAGAAGCTGGTGGGAGGAGGAATTTGGGATTTAATGTTAAATGAGTTCAGAGTTTCCATGTGGGAAGATGAACAAGTTCTGGAGATAGATGGTGATATGGTTGCACGACTATGTAAATGTACTTAATGACACTGAACTGTACACTTAAAAGTGGTTAAAATAGTAAATTTTATGTTATATCTATTTTAAAATGTATTAGTTTATTTCTAGCACACAGTCTGTATAAACACTGGCTATTTTTATAAAAAATACTCCATCTAGGTTGTGTGATACTCAGTCAGGGTTGGAGTCTTCATGACTAGGGTTTGACTGATTTCACATCCATCTGAATCCACCCACTCATACCTCAGAGCAAGCCAACTGTAGATGCTAGAAATGTGGAGGAGAAAAATAAGAATGTTGATTCTAAATGCTGACTTCCACCTGAAGTTTTCATGAACCTGGTGGGAGTGTAACCACTAACTCATGGAATTGGGGTGTTCCAGCCTCTGCGGGGAAGAAAAAAAGCTTAATGCCCTTCCTGGTCTGTGATAAAGCTTGCCTTGTCTGTGCTGTTCTGAGGTTCTCAGTAATTCTTTTTATTTTTTATTTTTTTGAGACAGAGTTCCACTTTGTTGCCCTTAGTAGAGTGCCATGGCGTCACAGCTCGCAGCAACCTCAAACTCTTGGGCCTAATTCTCTTGCCTCAGCCTCCCAAGTAGCTGGGACTATAGGCACCTGCCACAACACTGGCTATTTTTTGGTTATAGTTGTCATTATTCTTTGGCAGGCCTAGGCTGAGTTTGAACCCGCTAGCCCTAGTGTATGTGGCCGGTGCACTAGCTGCTGAGCTACAGGCACCAAGCCATGCTCTGTAATGCTTTTATGGACCATGTCCACTTATTTATTTATTTATGTATTTATTTAGATGGAGTTGTACTTTGTCACCCTCTATAGAGCTGTGGTGATCCACCCACCTTGGCTTCCTAGAGTGCTGGGATTACAGGCGTGAGCCACTGTGCCTGGCCTTTTGTCCACTTTTAGTGTCAAGTTTATATTTGCCATGTAAAACAAATTGAGTAGCTTTCCCTGTTTTTCAGTCTGAAACAATTTTAAACAAGGATGTATGATCCTTAAGTTTGGTAGAACTTATCTAGAAAATCACCTGAATCTTGTAGGTATTAAGTGTTAGGGGGAAAAGGGAGACTGGATTAGCAGGTCATTTGGATTTATTCAGGTTTTCTGTTTCTTCTTGAGTCAAATTTGGTGATTTAGATGTACATATTTAAAAAACTATTCCTTGCATGTAAGGTTGCAGATTTATTGTTTACAGTATTGTGATTTAAACATTTTTACTATTTAGTTTATTGTTCCTAATATTGATAATTTGTGATTTTAATTGATCACTCTTGCTAGATGATTATCTATTTTATTAATTACTTCCCACAAAAGAACATTTTTTGGTTTTGTTGATCCTTTCTGCCATTTTCTATTTCATTATTTTCTCCTTCCACTTATTTTAGGTTTACTTTTACTTTTTCTGCCTTTTTTTGTTTTTGGATCTTACTCTGTTGTTCAGGCTAGAGGGCTGTAGGGTCATCATAGCCCAGTGTAGCCTTAAACTCCTGGGCTCAAGTGATCCTCATGCCTCAGCCTCCTGAGTAGCTAGGACTACAGGTGTGTACCAACTCGCCCAGCTAATTTTTTTTTTAAAAAACTTTAAAAAAAAGCCAATTCACAGTGGCTCTGGGAGTCTGAGGTGGGTAAATTTCTTGAGCTCAGGAGTTCAAGACCAGTCTGAGCAAGAGTGAGCCCCTGTCTACTAAAAATAGAAAAATTAGCTTGGCATCATGGCAGGTGCCTGTAGTCTCTGCTACTCAGGAGGCTAAGGCAAGAGGATTGCTTGAGCCCAAGAGACTGAAGTAGCTGTGAGCTGTGACGCTACTGCACAGTAGCCCTGGTGATAGAGGGAGATGGTCTCAAAAAAACAAAAAAACCTTTTTTTTGGTAGAGAAGACTTCTCATTAAGTAGTCCAGGCTTGTCTTGAACTCCTGGTCTCAAGTGATCCCCACCTCCATCTCCTAAAGTGCTAGGATTATAGGCATGATCTGTGCCTGGCCCCTGTTTGACTATCTTCAACATAAAGTGTTTGGTATGTGGGGCTATATAATTAATTTCATGTGGAACAAATGCACATTTCAATTTTGATTTTAAATACTGATTTATAATTTTGATCTTCAGGCTTATTCTGCATGGAGGTTTTTAATTTTGGCCTTTTGTGATTGGTGTTGACTTTCTTTCTGTGCAGGGGTCTACTTTCACCCAGCAGAAATTAAATTCCTTGCTGCTGCTTCTGCTTCCTGCTTCTAGCCCCAGAGTTTAGCTATTTAAGTTCACAGAAATGTTTATATTTTGTTTTATTTAAAGTCTGACTCTTGTTTTTTCTTTTCTTGTACAATTTAGCTTTCATTGCTGCGGTGTTTTGACAGGGTGATAAAAGCATGAGCTTATCGTGTCAACTAGCTAACTCGTGTGATTTAAACATTTTTGCTTTACTAATGGCACAAGATAGATGATCTGACTGGAAACAATTAGAAAAATAAAAGTCGTTCAAATATTTACAATTTCTTAGCAATTACTGACATTGAGAAAATAAACATTAGTTTATGAAATGAGCCCAGGAGTTGTGTTTGTAAATCTTAGGTCAAATAGATCTCCTCTCAGAATTTGTTCTACACTTATTACCAACATGACCACCAGGTCAGAAGAAGTTATCAGTGGTCTTGGCAGCTGGTGGCAGGATGACTTTTTCTGGACCATTTCAAGTTTTGGTGAGAAGCAGACATTGTGCCATCCTAATGTACTTCATTACAGAGAACAGATGTGAAAGCACTTTAAAATATTTTGATACTGTAGTATGGTGGGTAGTATCATTAATACCCCATGTTAATACTTAGTGGAGAAGATAGCATCGTGGGTCCCAGAGAGAGAGTCTGGGAAGCAGGTAGGTCTGTATTCTGATTCTGTGTCCCCCTTATTAGTTGTGTGATCTTAGTGGACATATCAGTTAACCTGATCCATCTTGAAATGATGTGCAGTAGCCGTCACTACTGTGTCCTGTTTGTTGGAGTCCCCGTTATTCCCTCTTATCTGGACTCTTCATTAGGGCCAAGTTCCATCTCAGAGTTAAATGAGGGGACGTAAAAAGCCCAGGGCACATTGCTCATTATCAACCCCAAATGCCATTTCGAAGCTATTCTCATCCCTGATAAAACCCAACTAGTTGCCTTTCGTTATTTTTTGATTTGGAGGGTATAGAGCCCTAAAGCTTGAAATTGGTTCTGAAGGGCTTGTCCAAGGGCCCAGGGGGCCAGAGGAATAGATCCAGCTCAGCTAGTTCTGTGTCCCAGCTCCCCTGCTTTTCCTGCCCGCCATCCCCAAACATCCCTAGAGCAGATGCTTTGGGGGAGCACCCTGTGGTGCCGGTGCTTTGTCGTTGCCTCTTCACGCTGTGTTCACGTGTGCTGGGCTAGCAAGGGACGCATTCAGACCACAGAATCTCTGGAGTGGTCTGTGGTCCACAGACCTCACATCCGATGTTAGTAGGAATGTCATTCTTGCTCTCCTGAGAGGTGGCTGACACAGAGGAATCCAGACTTGACCACATGGTGCCTGAGCAGGGAGCTATGAGGCCTTGGGCTGATCTTAGTTTATCATCCTCATCGCTAAAATGGGGGACTTGCAGTGGACAGAACTAAAAGTACATGACAGGGCGAATGCCACCTTCTGTTGCTCTGGATGGATCTGTGCCAGGGAAGGCACAGAGGTTGCCTGGCACGAGGTTGAGGATCCATGGCTCCTTGCTGGGTGCCAGGACACAGTCCCTCAGGGTGATGCTGCACTTGCTTCCCTGGCTCTGATTTCTTTTCTCCAAGTGGCTTCTTTTAGACTGTACTTTGGCCATCGGCTGAGAATCCAACCAATACCAGCTGCTTTCTAATTGTACTTAACTCTACAGTCAAGAACTACCGTGTTTCACCGAAAATAAGACATCCTCCAAAAATAAAACCTACTTACAGGTTTCCTTCTAGGTGAAATATAAGGCATCCCCCCAAAATAAGGCCCCCCAGGCTCTGTCTTGGAATGAAAATTGACTTACCATAAACTGGTTGTTAGGGCCGCCCGGACTGGCGTCTAGTAACGGGTGACATTACGCGGAGTCCTGACGTCACTGTTGTGTGGAGGCAGAGCAGAGGTTGGAGTGAGCGGTGAGCGTGGGGTGGGAGAGAGAAGGAGACTTTCGCAGATGCGTGTAGAAGAACAGGATCGGAACAGACCGGACGCAGTGAACAATAAATGTATACCGTATTCTTCTTCATGGAAAAATAAGACATCCCCTGAAAATAAGACCTAGTGCATCTTTGGGAGCAAAAATTAATATAAGACACTGTCTTATTTTCGGGGAAACAGGGTAGATGAAGCAAGTGGGATCAGTATACTGCCTCTTCTGGTTCCCAGGGTGAAGAAAGATCAGTATTGCTGGGAGGTGGGATGGTTACATTAAATTCACCTCTTGTATGACAAATATTGAAAGCAAAGGGAAAGGTGGTTAGGAGATCTCTACCCAAATCTGGAAGCTTTTGAGTGGCTAAAAAATTACTGCAGTAAGACAAAATAAATATCAATTGCAGGTATGTTATAATTTTATTTTTCTAAGAGAACATCAAATGGCTGTAACTGCTTTTATGTTTGAGCAGGGGAGCCATACCCGAACTTGAAAATCTTTCATCTGTTATTCCTAATACATAACTCCCAAGTGCATTGAATGTCCTGAGGAAGTACAATTAAAAAGGGGGTAATCCTTTTCTTAAGTCCTCAGGTTTAATTTTCCTGATTATGGTAGATTATGAGTCATTCTGAGTCTTGTCTCCAAGAGAGACAGCGCCTTCCCTCATTCCCTTTCAACAGTTGTTTATGGCAGTTTCAGCCTCTTTCTGCCTCTCGGAGGCTCTTTATTTTTAAAGCAAGGCAGACAAGGCCTAAAATTATTCCATTAAAGAGGGGCAATTTTTGTAATGGGACTTAGAGTGCTTTGCTGAAGTGCAGGCAAGTTTCTTCAATATCCTGAGCATTATTTGCTCATTTAGTTAAATGATGTTTCTAATTCCCTGGTAATTACGTGTAATGAGGCACTTTTTCTCTTCTTGATGAGACTTTAGCTTAATATGAGATGGCGTATTTTTTTCTTTTTTTTTTTTTTTTTTTTTCCATGGGGATAATTACCCCTTCCCAGGAAAAGCAGGGTTTGTTGAGCAGAATATAGCAAATTATTTTATTTCCTGCCATCTTGACTGCCAGTAAATTATAAAATTAAGTTTCAGTGGTGCATTAGCACCATTTTGGAAAAGGCTTGAGATTCTACTTTTTCTTTTTTCTTTTTCTTTTTTTCCTTTTTTCTTTTTCTAATTCATGTACTGCTCGCCTCTGGGACTGTAGAGGCTATTATTCATAGAATAGATGTTTTTCTGCCAATTCTTAGTATTCAGATGTATTGAAGCAGCAACATAGGTTTAAATTTTCTGGATGCTATCCAATAGGGAACGTCCATGTAAGTGTCTTTGTGTTCAGGTCATTATCATCATAAAGTTAAGTAATATGTCCCCTCTTTTCTCTGGTCTCCTCTCACTCCTCCTTTGGATGTCAAATTACCTTTTTTGTGCAATGCTTCAATTAGATGCAAAGCAACTAAATTTGAATTACATGAAGGTGGTGACACCAGCTATTAAAAGGCAAGAAATTCAGAGTTAATATCGTCACTACTTAACTCTTCCTGTTGTTAAAAAGCAAATTTGAGGACAGAAAAATATGTGAAGAGCATCAATAATTAAGGACAACATCACGTCGAACTTTGATTTCCTGGACTCAATTATTTTTACTAGTTTTAAGAATAATATATGTGTGTGTGTGCGTGCACGGGTGCCATGTTTGCAGAAGAAATGTCTCTTTGGAAGAAACAGCAGAATGGGATGCAGGGAGGGAAAGAGCTTTGGCCTGGGAGCTGGGGATGGGCATGGTAGGGTTACTGTTCCTCCCCACTGGCTGTGTAGTATAGATGTGGTATAGGCAACTTTTTGGAGCCCCAGTTCCCTTCTGTGTAAAATGCACGGGTTCCAGAAGGTGATCTCCAGTTTTCAGAACATTGAAAGGTCTTTCTATCCGTTAGTTAAAAGATCATGTGTTGGCCCGGATTTGAAGTTGTGGTTGTTTTTTTTTTTTTTTTTTTTTTTTTTTTTTGGTGTTTTGTGTTTTTGTGGCCCCCACCTGCTCTATACCCCTGCAATGATGCTGGTTTCTGTGTATTCTTTGTTCCCATCCCCTGGTTTGTCAGCAGCCTTAGGGCTCCCATCTGGTGTCTACTAAACTCCTGGGCCTGGACCGCAGGGCGGGGCTGCCCAGTGCTGTGTCCACGCAGGGCAGGTGTTTCAGGTAGAAGTGAGCTGAGGGTCCTCTGCTGCAGTCCTCAGTTGCTCTTTGCTCAATAGCAGCTCACTGAAGCAATATGGCCCCTTTCAGGTAAATGGTAATAACCTGTTGATGTGAGCTGCTTTCTTCATGTTTTAGGAATGGGGAATGTTTACCAAAGTGAGGAGTCTTTCTCACTTGTGTAATTAGCCTGCAATAAAAACTTCCCATCTGGAGTTTTTATTTTAAGGAACTACTGTTTGGGTAATTCTATTTTAGGGTAGTTATGTTGGTCACTTCACTTTTCCCCTTAGGTTCTCTGAGGAGCCCATGGTGCTTCCTGATGGGTCATCCGTAGGAATAGCTCCAGGAATGTGTCCCCTCGGTACAGCACCTGCAGGAGCTCCCTGAGGACCTCGCAGCAGCAGTGTCAGCTGTGCATCCCAGCATGGACTAGAGCGTGGCACAGAGTCAGGTGGATAAGGGTCTGAGTCTTGGATCTGCCATTTACCAATTCCCTGATCTTAGGCAGGTTGTTTAACTTTTCTGAGTCTGTTTTCTTATCTGTAAAATGGGCATAATAACACTTCAATGGATAAAATGAGATGTTTGTAAAGTACTTATCACACCTACCTGCTCAGTAATGTGAACTGCTGTTTTTTAGTGTGGTTGTTATTACTATCTCACCTTCTACTGGCTGTCTAGAGGGACTTGGGCTACGTTACTTTCCTCTGACTCGTCCCAAGCTTTCTGGTCCTCATGCCTGCTTATACGGGTTCTTTTGCCTGGCATCCTCTCCCTTTCTTACTTCTACTGCCATTAATTTACTTATACCCTCATTCATTTATTCAAGAGATATTTATGGGGCATCCGCCATGTGCCAATCCCATTTGCCTGTTGTGGCTCATCTCAGACAGGCCTTTGGTGACTGCCCTGGTGTCCCCCCGCAGGCACCATAAGCCCACGTATACCAAAATACCCTCTTTGTCACTCCTGTTCTCATCTTCCCTGATTTGGTCCTAGTACAGTGTCTCCAATGGAGGTGCTGTGTGAGCAGAGAGTGAATTGAATGGAAGCACTTTAGGAATCCCAGCCTTCCCCTCTGCTCCTGGGGCATGAACTGTCTTGTAGGTGAAGTCACCTTGTTTTATCTCCTTGACCCCATGAATCCCTAGGATGGTGCCTGGTGCACCTGCTGCTTGCCCCATGGCTGTGCCCATGGTGAAGTGTCAAGCACCAGCTCCTAGTTCTGGCTTCCCACTTAGCAGCATGTGGCTGTGGGTGTGTCTCAGAGCTTCCCCATCACCCCTACCATTTTCTCTTTTGTCAGCCGAGCATAACTGATGCTACAGTCCCACTCATGCAGTGCTGAGTGCAGAGGGGTGAGCATGCAGGCATGGGAGGCATCCAGCTCTGAGCTAGCTCCCTGATGTTAGCTTCTCTTGTTCTCAATCACAATGATTATTAGATACCCCTTTTTTCCTCACTACTATACTTACAAGGACATTGTTAGCTTTTCTAGATGAGAGATTTTTCAGACATGGCTGCTACCCATGAGAATCATGCAGATGCCCTTAAAGATTCCTGGGTTCCACCCTGACCTTCAGCTCAGTACTGCCAGGATGGAGGGTGGAAATATGTTAGCCTGTGCTCTTTGGCTGACTCTGGTGCCAGCCAGGGAACCTACAGGGGCATGCTCCTGGCACAGGCCAGTGCCTGTATTCACCGGGGCCAAGTATCCCAGTATGCATACCACACTGGGTTGAATAGTGCCCCCCCAATTCCTGTCCACCCAGAATCTGTGAATGTGACATTATTTGGATTATTTGAAAATAGGGTCTTTGTAGATATAAGCAAGTTAAGATGAGGTCATACTGCAGTATAGTGCTCCCTAAATCTAATGTAATGGGTATCCTTTTAGGAAGAGGGAAGGCTGGCCACAGATGCAGACACAGACAGAATCTGGCCATGTGTGGGGGGCAGAGATTGGAGAGATGCTGCCCTAAGCCAGGGGGTGGCTGGGGCTACCAGAAACTGTAACAGGTGAGACAGGTTCTTCTCTAGTAGCTCTGGAAGGAGTGTGGCCCAACTGACACCTTAATTTTGGACTTCCGGCCTCCAGAACCATGGCAGAATAAATTCCTGCTGTTTGACGCCCCCAGATTGTGGTTATTTACTAACATGACAGCAGCCCTAGACACTAATATAGGCTCTATGTCACATTCTGGTGATCCTGGGTTGAGGCCAGAACTCTGCTGAAAGGCCTATTTTGTTTTGACATATTTCCAGCATTTATAAACATCTATACAAATTTTAGAAAATAATTTCCCCCTTTGGCATGAGTGTTTTCTAAATAGGTGGTTAAATACTGAGGGTACAAGCCCCCCCAGGCCATGTGAGCTCATCTGAGTGCCCGCCCAAACAGGCCTGAGTCTCCCAAGGAGCAAGTCCCCGCCGGCCGGGGACACAGCTGCAGGGGCTCATTGCTGCCTTGAAGCCTCCGGGCTGCTCCACAGACACATCAGAGGAGAGAGTTGGCAGAGCAGGTTCTAGGCTTGGCTACCCTTTTTCCTTTCTAAGTGTTCCTGGATAAGTCATCTGAATTATCAAGTTTCTCCATCTGTAAAATGGAACTACAAGCACACTAAATTGTGAGTGAGCATCAGAGGGAGTCAAGGACATGGGATTTGCTTCTGCAACAGGCTCCACAGATAATTTTCATTGCTGCTATTTTGATTTCATTTTGGTGAGTCGACTACTTCAAGCTTGAGGTGGACACAGGGAGACAGAATCAGTGTTGTAATCCCAGGCTACACCTCTGGAGCCTTTATGGAAAGAGAAGGAATTTTTTACTTACAAGGAATGAAGAATGGGGACGGCACCTGTGGCTCAAAGGAGTAGGGCGCCAGCCCCATATGCCGGAGGTGGTGGGTTCAACCCCAGCCCCAGCAAAAAACTGCAAAAAAAAAAAAAAAAAAAAGAAAGAAAGAAAGAAAAAAGAATAAAGAATAGAAGGGGAGGCTCTGTGGCACCGAATTTAAGAAATGGAGTAGGTGTCGATGGGAGGCCTGTGTGGGATTCCTCAGACTCACCCGAGTTTCCCAACTTCACTGGTTATCTGCTGCACAAGCCCCTGACTTCCTGCTGAAGGTCTGCACCGAGGCACAGGTGGCTGAGGGCTGGGACTGAGGGAGTTGGTAAAGGAGAGGGCTGGAAAATTCCTCTTAGCATAGGAATAAACACCAATTTGAATATTCAATCATGAGGGTTATAAATAACTGAGTTTTCATTAACGGGTAAGTGGTGATACATTTCATACAATAATTAGTTATTTGATTACTTTTGTTTTAGCCTGAAGTAGAGGACAATTGACAAATGTGAACACCTCTGAGACTGATGGGGTGCGGTAAACTAACTTTATTTGTTACAAAATGCAATTTTATTAATATGAATTGACAGTAATTAATTTGCTAGTGTTGATGTTGTTAATAATTGCATGTAATTTATGAAGTATTCATGGTAGAGCAGAATAAAATATAATGCATAGGTGCTCTGGCTTGTTTATTAAAAAAAGTCTGTGCATATTTCATCAAAGCCTTTCTAATTCAATGTATTCATATTACAGTGGCTTGAAATCCCACAAAGTAACAAAAATATTTTAATTCCTTATTTTAGCATTTCCTTTTTTTTTTTTTTGAGACAGAGGCTCAAGCTGTCATCCTGGGTAGAGTGCTGTGGCATCACAGCTCACAACAACCTCCAGCTCCTGGGCTCAGGCAATTCTCCTGCCTCCGCCTCCCAACTAGCTGTGACTACGGGCTCCTGCCACAACGCCCAGCTATTTTTTTTTTTTTTTTTGTCGTTGTTGCAGCCATCATTGTTGTTTGGTGGGTCCAGGCTATATTTGAACCCACCAGTTCAGGTGTATGTGGCTGGTGCCTTAGCTGCTTGAGCCACAAGGCGCCGAGCCTCATTTAGCATTTCTTAATTTGACTTCCAGGTATTTCCAGGGATATCATACTTATACTTCAGGGCACCGTGAAACTCCTTGAAATTAAATGGACGCTGTATTCTTTTTTTTTTGCAGTTTTTGGCTGGGGCTGGGTTTGAACCCTCCACCTCTGGTATATGGGGCTGGTGCCCTACTCCTTTGAGCCACAGGCACCACCCTGGATGCTGTATTCTTTGAGATCTTCTTCCAAAAGATTAAAGACCATCTTGGTAAAAGTTTTAAAAATAGCTATTTTATACCCATTTCGGAGATAAGGAAACCAAAGCTGAGAGAGAAGTCTTTGCTCTTATTCCCAGGTGAGTTGAAGTGTCAGAAGCAAGACTTAATCCCGGGTCCTCCAGCTCCTAAATCTAGGACCCCTGGAGTAAAATCTAATTCTGCTTTCATTCCAATTTTTTTTCCTGAATGAAAGTATGGAGTGTTTGTCCCTCTTAATTCAGTTTGGCCCTCTTGTTCCTAGAAAAGGATGGTAATTAGAGCAAATCACAATTGAATTCAGCTAATGTGATCAGTTACGTGGGGCCTGCCAGAGACTGCTGCGGCTCTGTGGAGGCGCCTCAGTCTGTGTCTTGCTCCAGGGAAGACCCCCCACTCTGGGGGCTGCAGGAGGTAGCTGTATTGAGGTAGAGACAGCTGTAGGGTGCTGGAACATCTCTAAACATCCACAGAAGTCCCTGCTTCATTCCCCACGGCCAGGGCTGACTTCCTGGGCCTGCCCGTCGCCATGCTGAGAAGGGCCTGCACCATCTTGAAATTCTTAATGACTTTTGAATAAGCAGCCCTGCATTTTCATTTTTCACTGGCCTGGTACATTATGTAGCCACTTGTGTGATTCAAATGTCCGTACCCAGGACCCACATGTGCTTTATTCCACACCTTGTCTTGGACCTGTCAGTGGGGGCCTGCCCTGCAGCTGCATCCCAGGAACATCTGTCGAATAAAGCAGGAAACGGACCTTCTAAATATAGACAGCACTTCTTCCTTTTTTGTTTCTTCTTTTTTTTTTTTCTATCTTAACCATATTTTTTTTTTACAGTTTTTGGTTGGGGCTGTGTTTGAACCCGCCACCTCCAGCATATGAGGCCGGCGCCCTACTCCTTTGAGCCACAGGTGCCGCTCCTATCTTAGCCATTTTTAATTGTTTAATACATTAAGCAGAGGTCACCATGTTGTGCACCCATCACCACCATCCGTTTCCAGAACCTTTTAGCATCCCATAAACTCCACGTTCTCCCTCCCTGCAGCCCCTGGTCACCTCTCTTCTACTCCCTGTCTCTATGAATTTGCCTGTTCCAGGTCCTTCACGTAAGCCGAGTCCTAACAATATCCGTCCTTTTGTATCTGGCTTCTTTCCCTTGGTACGTTTTCATTCATGTTGTAGCATGTATCAGAATTTCATTCCTTTGTAACCTTGAATAATATTCCCTTGTATGGTTTTTGTTTATCCATTCAATGATTGATGGACACTTGTGTTGTTTTTACCTTTTGGCTATCGCGACCAGTGCTGCAATGGCAATCGTTCCATAAGTGTCTGATTGTGTCCCTGCTCTTGGGTGTATAACTCGGAGTGTAATTGCTGGGTCCTCTGATAATTCTGTATCTGATGGTTTGAGGAACCACCAAGCTGTTTGCTATAATAGCCGCACCCTTTTCCATTCCCACTAGCAGTGTCTGAGTGGTCTAGTTTCCCCACAGCCTCACTGACAGGACAGACTCTCATTGTTGTAGACAGCACTTGTTAGCAGTAGGCAAATACTCTCCTCCTTCCTCATCAGCATCTTTGCTTAAAGCAGGGTTTCATTCTAAGCCCAGAGGAGCAGGTGCAGGAAAGGAGAGGCCCCAGAGAGCCACGGTCATTTACCTGCACTTGGGGTGCAAGGACAGCCTGCTCTTTAGTAAATGGCCGGGATAATCTCCATGGTTAAAGCTGAGGAATGCCAACTCTTCTCTGCTTTCCCAGCAACAAGAGCAATAGGGAAATGGACCGGTTATGTGGGTAAAGATGGTGGCCATCTTCTGATACATTCTTGGTTAATTCTGACTACATGATGTGAAGTAAAAGTTTGTCTCCAGTGTCCGCTGGAGCAAGTAATGAACTGTTGTTCTTCTGGACAGAGGTGGGCTTGGCTGTTGGCAGTTCAGGTTCCAGCTATGGGGTGGGATAGATTTGCCAAGCGCTCTCCATCCTAGGGAGGCAGTCGTTTGGGGTTTATGACACTCTAATCCTTTTAGTCATCTGTGAGTCTCATGACACTGACATTCATGACCTGACACTCCCCACCCTTCAGGTGGGGCTCTGGTAGGGAGGGGGGCCTGATGTGTGCACATGGTGTCCCGAGATTCCAGAAGATATGTAAGTGCTCCTCTCCGCTGGCCATGCCCACTTTCTGCAGCAGTGCACCCTGACCGAGGCCATCAAGTCTGCAGGAAGGGTGAGGTCCCAGGTTCTCTGGTGACCATGGCACAGGTGTGAGGCTCATCTTCACCAAGGGAACTGGCCACCTTCCCTAGACAGGGGCTGAGGCCTGCAGGAGTCTCATGATCCCATAGGCTTTAGAGAAGGGCATGACAGCCACAGGTCACTAGTGAAGGGGCCCGCAGCACACTTTCCTGCAGCATAGGATCAACACACAAGGACGGGGAGGCCCCTAAATGAAGGTGAATGAGGAGAGAGAGAGAGAGAGAGCAAGAAAGCACGTGTGTCAGTGACTAAGTTTCCTGAACACTCCCCGGCTCAGTACCTTGGGAGGTGTGCTAGGCACAGAACCCTCCGCTCCCTTCCTGGGCTCTGTTCCTGGCCCGGGCAGTGAGTGGCCATTGACTGACAGTTTGCTTTGTGCCAGGCACTAGGCTTCGCACTTGACAGCCCATCACCACCTATCTGATGGTGGATTTCCAGCTCTACTTTGCATAGTGACTTGCACTTAGGCTGTGGCTGTGACATTTCCTACTTGAGTGACTTTGGGCAAGTCATTTTAATTTTTTGAGCCTCACTTTCCTTAACTGAGAAGTGGGGATAATTGTCTTCTGGAGAGAACAGATGTGAAAGTACTTTCTGTAAAGTGGAAAACATGTTTCAAATGTTAAAGCTACATGGGGTGCAAAGTCACTGACAAAGTTACCTGGAGGAGATGAACTCATGAAGATGTTAGAATTCCTTAAGCATTACACTGCAGGGCCTCACTGCCTTGTGTGAGTTTCAGAGTCACCCTGTCCAGCAGGCCGATAGGAATTAACAACTCCCTTAAAAGATGAGACGAAGGGCAGTGCCTGTGGCTCAGTGGGCAGGGCGCTGGCCCCATATACCGAGGGTGGTGGGTTCAAACGCAGTCCCGACCAAACCGCAACAAAAAAATAGCTGGGCATTGTGGAGGGCACCTGTAGTCCCAGCTACTCTGGAGGCTGAGGCAAGAGAATTGCTTAAGCCCAGGAGTTGGAGGTTGCTGTGAGCTGTGATGCCACAGCACTACCAAGGGGGCAATAAAGTTAGACTCTATCTCTACAAAAAAAAAAAAGAGATGGAAGCAGAGAGAGGACATAGTGTAAGAGTCTCAGGAAATTTAGTCTCAGATGTTAAGCTCTCAAGTTTATAATTCATTCATTTATTTAAGAAATATTTGTTGAGCAGCTATTATATAGCAGGGACTGGTCTGGGTGCTTTGGATACCATGGTGAGCAAAGCCTTGTGGGCCTTTTGGGATATGGGGGTGGGCAGACCAATAGCCCCACAAGTGAGCAATGCAGATACAGCTGTGCTGAGGATGCAGCTCCTACAGGTGACAGACAAGTGATGCACACAGGCTTAGAGAAGGCTGTGGGGGAAAGGAAGCTTGCAGGGAGGGGACACCTGAGCAAAGGCCCTGGGGCAGGTGCAAGGGCTGTGAGGTTGCCCCTGAGGGCAGGAAGTGAGGGTGGTATCAGATGTGGTGGGGGAGGAGGGTTGGGACCATGTTTTAGGGTCTTGTCTTGATCCTAGGAGCAGTGACACTTTGAAACTTGGGCTCATTCTGGCTTCAGTGTGGAGAATAGACTCAGAGCAAAAACAGGAAAAATGAATGACAAGTGAAGAACATTCCATCCAAGTAAAATCTTAAATAAACAGCTGACTCATTCACTAAGACTAAAAACGGCAAGCAGTGCCCCCGACCTAGGCCCCTGCATGTGTGTGTTGTGTGCCCAGCTCACTCTACTCGGGGTGCATAGAGGGGTGACCTGTGCCGCAGGGAGGGCTCCCTGGGCAGTCCCTCAGTTAGGACTGGGCCTGGGTGGTGGGTCATGGCTGAGGAATGGCAGTGCATGTGCCAATGTGCACACACACCTCTGCTGGTTGTATGCTCTCCAACTGCGGGCTGCTGGAGTTTCTGATGTCCCTGTTGGTTTCTGTGCCCTGCTGTGTTCTGGTTTTGATTTCTGATGGCAGCAGAGGCTGTCTATGGGGGATGAGTCGGGGGGTAGTGACAGCTGACCAGCCTGTTCAGCACTGTTTGTCCCCTTAGCCTGCTATGGATGACAGCTTAGAGGAGGTGTCTCCTGATGGTGGAGATGGGTCCCAGGGCAAGGGCACATCAAAGGATGCCCACCCCAGGTGTGTCTCCCCAGGGGCCTGCCCTCCTCCTCCGCTCTGTGAAGGACCAGCTCCAAGCTCCACACCCCCTTGTCTGTTCCCAAAGGGACTAGAGACAGACAAAAGGGTGATGCATTTTCTGTTATCAAGACACAAAATCCTTACACTTAATTAAAACGTGCCATGGCAACCAGTGAGGTGCATGTAGCCCGGTGCAGAGTGGCTGTCACCCACCAAAGGCAATGCTCACGTACCATCCCTTTGTTCCTGCTCTGGGAGAGGTGACTGCACTTTGACTTGTCAGCGTGGCCTTTGTCTGTAGTGCAGCAGAAATGCAGGACCTTAGGGGTGCAGGTGCTGCAAAGCTGGGTAACCCCAGAGCAGTCTTGGCCCAGCCTACTCAGCTGAGGGCCGGGCTGGGAATACAGGTGTGATAAGAAACAGTCCCCACACTGTGAGTGCTGCTGGGGCAGATAGGCACACAGCTATTGCTATAAGATAGGGACATAAGGACTGTTGGTGCACGGGAGGCAAGGTGCTCTGGAGCCCAAGCAAGGAGCTGGGGGTGGAATCAGGAAGGCTTCCTGGAGGAGGAGTCATACGAGCAGGTGAGTGCCAGTCAGGAGAAGGGAGATGAATGGTAAGGAGTTGGTAGGGGGAAGGGAAGGGAAGTTCCTGGCAGAAGGAGCAGCATAGTGGTGTGTGGAGGTGAGAGGAGCACGGTGTGCATGCAGTCTGAGCTCCTGGATGGTAAAGATCAGGAGAAGTGCTGGGGACTGCAGAGGTTAAAGTGGGATCTTGGAGGGCCTGTGTGCCAGGCTGACAGGCATGGATGTTATGTGTGGGCAATGGGGAGCCATAGCAGGTTGCTAAGTGAGCCAGAGTCAGAGCACAGGCTGCTGAGCAGGTGGCAGCCAGTGTGTGCTGGAGAAACTCATGGCTCATCTATCCCCTGACTTATGCCCTGACCTTTGTTAGGGCCACAAGGGAGTCCTGAGAGAGAGAGTGGGGTGGCCTCAGCACCCACGTCCACTAGACAAGGCCACTGCAAATGCAAGCTGAGTGGGTGACAAATCACTAGGGCCCGAGGAAGGGGGCAGCTCAGGGACCAGAGCTTGTCTTGGGTCGGGTATTGTTACTGCTGTGTGACCTCAGGCAAGTCACTTAACCCCTCTGAGCTTGGATTTCTCATTTTTAACATGAGGAGGAAATCACTGAAGTGTCGGCCTCATCCACTGACTGTGAGCAGAGACTATCAAATACGGACGGGATGGGTGAAAGAGGGTATGCTGACCTGACCCACAGCTCTGGGCACTCACCAGGCCCTATGGAGCAATTGTCAGGAGGTCCCAGGCCAGTGGTGATAGCATTGGCTTCAGCTAAAGAGTCATTAGACTTGAGTTTAAGAGTCAGGAGTGTGAGGTCACTGCAGCTGTCTTATTACCTGAAATTAAAGTCATATTAAGGTTCTTAAGTGTCCCAGCTGCTTCTTGGTTGTCTTTGAGTTGCTGAATGGAGAAAGGCGGGCTCCCGGGTTGTTTGCCTCATGACTCCTGGCCTAGACAGGGCCAGCAAACGCACAGCTGCGCGTGGCATGCAGGGGCCAAGGCAGGGAGTTCTGAAACCTCATCTGGGGGACTTTTTGGTCCAGAGATAGACTGTATCTCACTATCAGGACTGATGCTTGGGTGGAGTGAATTTCTAGAGTCAGAAGCTGTCAGTATAGAGGTTCTAGGGCCCCTTGGATGGTGATTCTTTAAGTTATTTATTTGGTATGAGGCTCCCTCCCTTTCCCCATCCACTTTACTCTCTTCTCCAGGCCAGCTTGGAAAGGAGGAACTGATTTTCTTTAAGTAAATACGAGCTGCAGCACACGATTCAAAAGGTCTAAGGATTCTTGTGACTTCTCAATCCCCTTGTAAAGTTCAGGATTTTGGAACAGAATTGAAACACCAAAGGCAAGAAGCCTGAAAGGAAGAGAGATTCCTGCCGTTCCTCCTGGCACCTGCAGTGCCTGTGGCAATCTGCCCCACGGGGAGCCCACACCACTGAGAGGGAAATAGTCCAATTCAAGACTGGTTAGAAATTGGGCTCATATACCAGCCATTAGAGAACTTTATTCGATGAGAAAATGAGAACTTTTTGTAGTTACTAAAGAGCACCATTCTTAATCTGACCTCCCCTTAGCCGTGGGAGATGGGCACTTTATCTGAAACTCAAGTGGCAGAGTAGGGAGGCCGCTGCGTCCTGTTCCCCTGTGGCCATGTGCCTGTGCTGTGTTCTTGGTGTACAGTCCCTGCAGCAAGTGCAAGGGTTAAGGCAGGGTCATGAGCGACTGCGTGGGGCTCTGATGGACAGCAGTGGTAGCCTTCCGTAAGATCTACTGCGGCAGGACAACATGGAGATGCGTGAGGGCCCTCTAACTTGTGAGCAGCAGATGAAAAATGTTTCCAGAATGGCCGCAGGGAAATCTATGTTGGTATTAGCAATTGCATTCTAATTATTTGGTGATCTGGATAAAGTCTGTATATTCTATAGATTCTATAAAATTGAGAATTACCTTTCACCTTACATAGACTATCTTTTGGGATTTTGTTGGTCAGGTTGGTTGCCCAAGCTTTCTAAGGGGTGCAGGCCTGTTAGATTAAAAGGAAGTGGGATGAGGTTCAAGAGTGGGAGCTGGGAGATTGGAGTTCTGGAAATTGCTCTGCTTCGAGTTGTTTGATCTTGAACTACATAGTATAATTTTTAGACTTTATTTGCTTATAAGATGAAACATGGATTCAAGATCAAGATTGTTTTCAGGTTCAAGTGTTGTAAGTCTGTACTGGTTTCCACTGCCTAGACTTCCACCAAGGACAGGTTGGCCTCCTCTCCAGGCAGCCAGAGAGTGGCTGACAGTTAATCAAGTGTTAACAGCATCCACCCACATATTCGCGGAGTACAGTCGACTGTCAGCCACAGCAGGGCTTGTTACTTGACAATTATGGACCCAGGAAACGTGCTTTAAGACACAGTGTGCATTGGCCCAGGTTACCAAGTGGTTTAGTACTTGTAGTGAATCACCTTTGCAGTCAAGATTTGAAAGATGCGGTTTCACAGTAGCCCAGGAGAAAGCTCGGATCTAGAAGGGAAGTAGAGGTTCAAGGGGTCCAGTGTGGTGGAGTGGGACTGTTTAAAACAATTATTCAGGCCATGTGCGGTGGTGGCTCACACCTAGCACTCTGGGAGGCTGAGGCAGGTGGATTGGTTGAGCTCAGGAGTTGGAGACCAAACTGAGCGAGAGTGAGACCTGTCTTTACTAAAAATAGAAAAATTAGCTGAGAGTCCTGGTGAGCATCTGTAGTCCCAGCTGCTTGGGAGCCTGAGGCAGGAGGATGGCTTGAGCTCAGGAGTTTGAGGTGAGGTTGCTGTGAGCTATGATGATACCATGGCAGTTTATCCAGGTCGACCGAGTTAAACTCTGTCTCAAAAACAAACAAACAAACAAAAAAACCCCAACAGAATTAGAAGAAAAATACAAGAGACTTTTATGCATAGTGCTTCCAATTCTGAGGTGCTGTGATAGAATAGGAAGTTAGCTTTAATTTGAATGTCTACCAAAAAGAACTGGAAGAATCACTTATAATAGGGGTAAATTTTTTACGTCTAAAGCAATGCTAAGTCATGGGGTGACAGTCACCCTCAGAACTGGCTGGGGTGAGTTTGGCTCTTTGCCTACAGTGCAAATCCCTCCCTTATAATAAAAGGACACTTTCAGCAGCTCTAGCCTATGTGGTAGGTGTGGAGGGTAGTTCATGGGTGACTTTCATTTGAATTTTTTTATTATAAAAGAGGTTGATTACCTTGTTATATGTTTATCGGCATTTGGATTTTTGTTTTGTAAAATGTCCATTCAAGTCTTTGCCTTTTAAAAAATATTGAATTGTCTGCATTTATCATACTATTTCTGAGACTTTTTTATATATTCTGGATATGAGTCCTTTGTTTTATCTTTGCAAATTATCTTCTGCTCTGTGGCTTCCATTTTCTCTCTTACTAGTATGATAAACAGAGGTTTTTAATTTGAATGTAATCAATCAATTTTGATCAATCTTTTCCTGTACAATTAACATTTTTTATCTTGTTTTATAATTGTTTCCCGTGAAGTTAGACTTTTATATTCTTTTGCCTTTTACATTTAGGTCTGCAATCTGCCTGGAGTTGCCTTTTGGGTGTGGTTGGAGGCACAGTTCCAATCTGATTTTGTTCACTTGGGTACCATATTGTCTTAGCTCTACTTATCCTTTCCCATGGGTTTGCTTTGCCACCTTGGTAACAAATCAGTTGTCCATATACAGATGGATTTATCTCTTGGTTTATATTCTTTTCATTGGTCTCTGTCTCTTCTCATCTCTGTTAATAGTTTCATAATAGTTTAATTTTCTGTTCTTAATATCTGGCAAGACCAATCCTCCCACCTTGTTCTTAAGAAATTCTGAACTATTCTTGGCTTTTGCTTTCCATATAAAATTTAGAAGTACCTTTCACCTTATATAAAATATCTCTTGAGATTTTGCTGTGGGATTACCTTGAATCTGTAGATTATTGTAGGGGCAAAAGTGATATCTTTGCTATCTTGACTTCTCCAATGCATGAACATGACATATCTTTCATTTACTTAGGTCTTCTTTAATAGTTTAATAATTTCGGGCGGCACCTGCCATTGAAAACTCTTATTTAACAAATTATTTTCTGTTTAGGTCGTATACGTTTATTTTTTATATAGATTTTTTGAAAAATGCGGTAACCTTCCCAAACTCCCTTAATAATTTTTTTCAAGTGTCAAAAACAAATTTAACACAAATTATAAATCAGTAATAACATAAAGAGAGTGAATTTTTAAAAAAATTCTACATAGTAAATATCACCAGCATTGAGGTCAGAAGGTATTTGGGAGGGTTTTGCCTTTTCCCCTTCAGTTTGTATTTTTTTTTTTAATTGAAACAAATGACAAAATTTATTACACGAATTAATTTTTATGTCCAAGCACACAGATAATGAAATATATTTTCCATGCAAAAATTATATACATTAAAAAACATACAGTGGTAACAATGCAGTGTAGGTTTCCTGGGAAGCAGACTCTGTGATAGAAATACACAAGCAGGAAGTGTGTTTATTGGGCAGTGCTGTCTAGATGAGGACCAGTGAGAGTGAAAGAATGAAGCAGGACAGACAGCAAGAAGTTGAACTCTATCCAAGTCCCAACAAATGTCTCAGTTGATCCCTTGAGGAACCTCTGAAGTTGGGAAAGCCCCTCAAAGATGTCTGAATTGAGGCAATGGCCAGTCTTTGGGTATCTGCTGCCCCACAAACATGAATCTTAAATGAGACTCTCTTTACCCAGGGACAATTTCCAGAGAAGAGCTCAGCAGAGAGCAGCCAACTACCAATAGTCCCAGTAGCTGAGGGAAGGAGTGCTTCAGTCTCGAAGGGATTGGGGGGTTTGTGAGAATCTGGGAAGCACATCATAGCATCGACTACAGGTGATCAAAAAGAATAATATGTATTTCGTAATTTATAGCAAAGTTCTGCCTCAATCCCAGATACAATTAAACTTGAAATTATGAAAAGGTAAAATTCTAGCAAGAAAACTAAGAAACCACATAGAATGCCAGCTACTGGAATTATGGAAACCTTTGATGGTAAGAGAAAAAAAGCTATAATTTTAAGAATTTATCTAAGGACTGTTTTTAGATTTTTAAAATGTAAATGGTAGTATCATCCACAAATAGCAACAGTCTTACATCTTCCTTTCAAATCCTTACACCATTTATTTGTCTTATTGTACTGGCTAGAACCTTTAGTAAGATGTTGAATAGGAGGTGTTATAGTAGGCATCATTGTCTAATTTGTGATCTTAAAAGGAGAAATCTCATCATTTCATTATTAAGTGTTATTCATTATTAAGTTTGGTGAGGGTGTATGTTCTTTATTGGTTTAAGGAAACGTCTCTCTTTTTTCTTGTTTATTACAAGTTTTTCCCTCTATTATGAAGGATGATGTATTTTATCAAATGCTTCTTCTATGAAAAACAATTGCTTGATTACTTAACTTTTCATGTTTAATCTGTGAACATGGTAAAATATGGAGACTGATTTTCTAATGTTAAATCAACCTTGAATTCCTGGTATACCTCCAACTTGATCATAATATAGTATCCTTTTCATATGTTGCTGGATTTGGTGTGTTAATATTTTCTTTAGTATTTTTATATCTATGTGCATGAACAATTGGGATATAATTTTTTTCATTGCACAGCATTTATTAGGTTTTCATGTCAAAGTTATAGGAGCCTAATAAATTGGGAAGCATAGCATCTGTGTTTTAGTTGTAAGCATCTTACCAGGACACTGCTGTTTCTACTATACACTATCACTGCTCCCACAGTATTTGGAGTCTAACTTTATCTTGTATTTCCTCATTTGTTCCAGATTCAGAGTCCTGGGTGGAGTGTCTGATTGGGTTCTCTTGTCTTTTGTCATTAAGAGAGGGTATTTTCACCAAGACTGGTGGGAGCTGTAAGCTGGACAGTTTGTCTTCCCACCTCAGAAAAACCCCACAAAAGGCCTCTAAAATAACCCTGCCTAGTTATTCTTATGTTCATTAAATGTTATGAACACTGAATAGGCCAAAGGAAGAATGAAAGGAAATGTTTGGCTACCCAGATGGTGTTGTGCTGCATGTAAGATAACCTGACATTCCTGGTGGTGAATTTGGGAGTTGGGTATTCTAAAGGGCTCTCCCTTGCCTGTAGGAGTCACTCTGTCTTAACTCAATACCAGCCTCTCTCACCATCATCCTTAATACACATTAAAGCAATGGTGAGTTGTGAGGACTCAAGGAAGTAATAAATGTAAAAGCACCATGTGTAGTATCCACCACATCGTACATGCTTAGTAAGTGCTTGTTTTGAATATAAAACTTGCTGAATATAAAACATTTGACATACAGTGGTTCTCAGGTGTCATGGCAGGAGAGCAGGGGTGCGGTGCTTGCCTTTCTAGGTTCGCTGAGCAGTGGAGATCTAACAGAAAATGCCATCTTTCCTGTGCCTTGGTTACTGGACCTGGGATGTCATGGTTATATGGTCAGATTTTTTTTTTTTTGCAGTTTTTGACCGGGGCCGGGTTTGAACCCACCACCTCCGGTACATGGGGCTGGTGCCCTACTCCTTTGAGCCATAAGCGCTGCCCTGATGGTCAGATTCTAACATAGCTCCTAAGTTAAATTTGCATATAATGAGATTCCCACCAGATTCCCTTTTTACCACTAATTATTTAATGGTCTTAATTTGTCTTTAATTTTTTTCTTTTCTAAAACATGACAGGGCCTTATGTTTCCACTGTTCTTCCTGGGTGGGGAAGACTTATGATTTTTGGTTGCATTTGGGAATCTCTCTTTCCATTATGGCTGGCCTGTGTACCTCCAGGCACACATCTGTGGAGGATGTTCCAGGCCATGCTCAAGGCTGGGATCAGGCTTTCCTGCTGTCCTTCACCTGTATCACTCCACACCATAGTTCTTGATTCCCAGAAATTTGATTATTTTTTTTTTTTTTTGCAGTTTTTTTCCAGAGCTGGGTTTGAACCCGCCACCTCTGGCATATGGGGACGGTGCCCTACTCCTTTGAGCCACAGGTGCCAGAAATTTGATATTTTTATGGGGGATCCTGGATTCTATTTCTGGTATGTATCTAGGAACTCAAGTCCAAAGTCTTTTAAAAGAACTGCATTATTATTTTTTTTCTCTAGATTTCACTTCCACTTGCCCAGGATCCTCTGCCTCTCTGAGCCTTCTTATGAAGCCCTGGAGATAGATCTCTTTGCCTTTGTTTCCACTGACAACTGGAAATCACAGTGTCCACCAGGTACACGGAGGTGTCAGTGTTTCACTGTTTTGGTCATTTATTAAGTGATGGTGATACCCCCATCCTAAAAGTTCGGAGGGCCCCCATGGTGTGCCCTGTTCTGGGGAAGCACCAGCATATCTCAATTCTCAGATTTTTGTCAGGTAATGTTGATTGTAGCCATCTCAAAACAAAACAATGTGAGCATTTTTGTTCCTTTGTGAAGACTTAGTGTTCTGCTTATTCTCTCTTGCTTGTTCCCAGTGTTGTAAAGATAGCACAGTGCTTTGTAATTCTCAGATGAACACCATCTATGTGATTCGTAATTCTCAGATGAACACCATCCTTTAAAAATCTTTTTTCTTATTTTTAGAAGCTCATGCTCTTTATGAAAAGTTCAAATAATATAAAAATTATTTGAAATCAAGTACAGATATCTCCTTGCCCTTGGCTTTAGTCCCATTCCCTAAGGGTTACTATTGTTAACAGTTTGGTGTACATTATTCTAGACTTTAAAAATATAAATATAAGCTTCATGCACCTCTATATGTGAGCACAAGCACACACTCACATCTGCACACCCACATGATGCATAGAATGACTTTTTTCCCCTCCCTGAAAATGGGATCATTCTATCAATAATGTTTTTCTGTTCACTTTTTTTGATCCCCAATATATAATGGATTTCTTTCCATTTCAGTTAATACACATCAATCTATTAATAGTCCTTTAATGGCTGTATGGTAATCTATTTAGTCAATCCGTTGTTTCGCCATAGCAAACAAGACTGCAGCCAGCTCCTGCACAGTCGCCCTTGCCCAGCTGTGTGAGTGAGCATCTCTTTTGCATAGATCCCTGGAAGATGATAGGAGCTTTTAATGAAAGCCCCCAGCACAGCCCCATGCCTTACAGGGCTGTTCCATAAATATTGGTTAATGACAATACCATGCTGTCATATTAATTAGAACAGGAAAAGACCCATTAGGGCAACAAATGCACATTCATGGGGCAAACTGGTTCTAAGAAAGGAAGATATAACACTTAATATTCTCATCTGTGAAAAGGAAAACGACATTAAATGTAATAAATAGCAAGAAGCCTGTGTACTATCATGTAAAATATTCCCAAAGGAGTGTTAGCTTGACAGAATGCATAAAGATACCGCATTAAAGATAAAACAGAGGGAATATTTACCCAGCATAGTTACGTAGAAAATATACAATTTGATCTAGATAGAGGCTTTTACTGTATAAATTATTGTGGCTTCTACTTCAATCACAAACAGCCTTCAAGTTGGGCAATTGCCATATAAAAAAAGGAGAAGAGAACAGTTTCCAATTGTCTGGAATGAGCTTCAAAAACAGGCAACTCAGTTCTGATGGAACAATTTAAACTGTCCGTCTCCTTATCTGATGTGGACATCATTTTTCAGAGGGGGCAACCAGCTCAAATTAAATAGTTTTGCTGCAGACAGTTTGTCTGTCTATTTTCCCCCCTTTCCTTCAGCATGCAGGGTGCTGCAGGCCTCTGCTAATTTAGGAAGATTGGTCTGGGCAGTGGTAAAGTGAGATGAACTGAAACAACTTACTAGAGGAAAAAAATGCGTAATATTAAAAAAAGAATAATGGATAGTCAGACACTGATTTGACACTAGAGACTATACTCCTACCTAGTTGATTGTCTCATAAACCCTTTTGAAACCCTGGGCCATATTTGCACATGATCATCACTATGGACCAAGAGTTCAACAGGAAAAATAATGAGCAAAATCTGTGAGTTGGCTTGAGCCAAATTGGGCTATTGTGCAGTTGTGAGAAGAGGTGAGAGAGATCATTTTGATCAAATTGCCAAGGTGCAGGCAGGGGCTGGTTATCCCATTGTCTCAGGTGCTTCACGTGCCTCTGTACACTTGCTTGGTCCTCCTTCTGCCATTTTGGCTGGGGCAGAGTGAGCTGCAGATGGGAGGACACAAGAGGCTGCTCCTCCCACGATGGCCGAGCAGTTGAGCCTACTGAATGCTGGGTGTGCAAAGAACTGGGCAGATAATTAATCACCATCACTTAATAATGACGGTTGCAGCCGTCATTGTTGTTTGGCAGGCCCAGCCTGGATTTGAACCCACCAGCTCAGGTGTATGTGGCTGGCGCCTTAGCTGCTTGAGCCACAGGTGCTGAGCCTCCATTAGCTTTTATTAATAAAGGAGCACAATTGGGGTGGTGCCTGTGGCTTGAGAAAAATTCAGGGAAGGTTTCTTTTCTTTTCTGCCTTCCTTCTTTTCTTGATTGGCTGCAGAATGCCACAATTCAGAGTTTGCCCTAAAACTGTCTTTTCTGGGCGGCACCTGTGGTTCAGTCAGTAAGGCGCTGGCCCCATATACCGCGGGTGGCAGGTTCAAACTCGGCCCTGGCTGAACTGCAACAACAACAACAACAACAACAAAATAGCTGCACGTTGTGGCGGGTGCCTGTAGTCCCAGTAGGGAGGCTGAGGAAAGAGAATCGCTTAAGCCCAGGAGTTGGAGGTTGCTGTGAGCTGTGTGATGCCACGGCACTCTACCCAGGGCCATAAAGTGAGACTCCGTCTCTGCAAAATAAATAAATAAATAAATACATACATACATAAATAAATAGAAATAAAACTGTCTTTCCTCCCAGCATGCAAAGGTATACATATGTGATTTTTAAAACCTTTGCATTTTGAAATAATTTCGATTTTATGAAAAAGAACTTCCATTCCCAAGGATCACCAGTTGGCACCATTTGGCACATCTGCTTTTTTTCCACAATTCCTCTTTTCCTCATAGATACCGCAACGCGTAGCCCCTGAAAACAGGGACATTCTTCTACGCTCTTTACACGTCAGGAAGTGGAGCATGGCTGGGTGTGCGCGCTACTATCTAACCCTCAGTCCGTATGCAAATCACTCCATTTCTCACTGTCCTTTATAGCAAGTGACCACCCCCTCTCCTCACCCCTCCCTTTGCTCTAGGATCAAATCAAACATCGTACATAGCACATATTGTCCTATCATCCTAATCTCCTTTAATCTAGAGTGGTTCTTCATCTTTTCTTTGCCTTTAATGACCTTGATATATTTTAGTTTAAAAATTGGTATAAATTTTTGATTGTTGCATTATTATTTTTTAATATTTTTGGTCCATGGTTGATTGAATCCATGGGCAAGGAATCCATGGATACAGAGGGCTAGTAGTTCCATAGGCTCCTGAGGTTCTGGTCATTATTTTTAGTCTATTTTCTCTGTAATTAGTTTGGGTCTTTTTTTTTTTTTTTAATGTAAGAAAATGGTTTTATTTCTAATTTTTAGTTTCCATGCAGTTTACAAATACATTTTTATTCTGATAATACAGCTTTGCAACCGGCGGAGCAGTTGAACTAACACCCATAAATACAGATGGGGAGATAATTAACATCTACTAATGCTTCTCTACATAAACTATTCTTTTAATGTCATTAAAAGAAAAAAACAATTGCAGATAGACTGCATAATATATGTGGGCAAAAGGCAATTAAGTGAATCTCTTGAAACACTAAATGTATAATAAACAGCATATTATCAACATTTACATGATTTACATCAAAATGATGACATCCTAAAACGTATTCCTTTTAAAAGATAGATTTAACAATAAAATATTACATAACTTTTAATACTCTGGTACAATGCTTCATACACTGCAGGAAAATTAATTGTAGGTCTAGTCATCTGTTTAATTAACATTCCTTTTCCATTAGCTTTTATTAATAAACAATCACAATTGGGTCATAAACAGGCAAATTATTAATTATATGATTTGAGGTTTAGGATGAAAATTTGTAAAAATTAGTTTAATATACAGCAAAATTATACAATACACTAAAACCAACTGTTTAATATTTTTGCCAGTTTTGTCTTCAAGTTCACTGATTCTTTTCTCTTTTTCTTATTCTCTTGTTGAGTACACCCATTGAGTTTTTAATTTTGGCTATTGTTTTTTTTTGTTCTGATATTTCCATTTAGTTCATCTTTATGGTCTTTATGGTATTTTCTATTTCTTTGCTGACACTTTTCTTTTGTTCTCTTTAAAAAATTTTTCTTAGTGTGTTCTTAATTGCTCCTTCAAATATTTTTATAAGGGCTACTTTAAAATCCCTGTCAGACAACTCTAATATCTATAGCATTTGGGTGTTGACATCTGTTATTTTTCATTTACTTTGAGATTTTCCTAGTTCTTTGTATGAGAAATGGTTTTGATTAAAACCTTGGTATTTTGAGTATTATGTCATGAGACACAGGTCTTGCTTAAGACTTATGTTTTAGCAGGTTTCCTCTGACACCTCTCCAGCAGGTGAAAGGAGAGCTGACTCATTACTGCCAGGCCGAGGTGGACATGTCCAGCTTCTTCATTCAGCCTCCACTGATACACAAGGTGGGTCTCCTCACTGCTGCTGGGTAGGATGGGGGTCCTGGCTCCCATTAGGTCTCTCCTGATATTATCATGGCCAATATTTATAGTTGTGATATAAATATTAGCCGCCATCATCATCAAAAGTAATTGCATGTGAAAGTGTTTGGTGAGCTGTGGGGTCTATACACATGGTGGTTGGAGAAGGTGTTCTGTTGAGAGACTCAGGGTTGTCTTAATGCTGTGTAGGTCATGTAAGAACCACTCAAATGCATGTTTCCAGCCTTAGAAACAACCACAGGAGTGCTCTCTCTTCCAGTACTGCCATGCACAGGACAGCAAGGAGAAAGGGATGTCAGTGTCATCTGCTTTGCCACCAACATCCTTCCCTAAAGGAGACTGGGCTGAATGGGAGATGGAATTCATGATTAAGTAGACGTTAGCCATTTCTTCAGAAAGGTAAGGCATTCAGAGTGCAACAGCAGCCCTGAAGACGGGAAACATTTACAATGCAGACACCTGAAGGAAGCACTGGCCCTGAAGGGGTCTGGGCACCTGTCTCCCTCAGGTCCTTCACACCTTAAAATCATGCCTCTCAAGGTCCATGGTATCAGTTTTCCCAGACCCCGTGGCCATAGTTCAGCTGCTTGTGAGGAAATTAGGAGATGAAGCTGCCAGCTGAAAATTTGGGCTGGTTCTATGGACCTGCATTTGACACAAAAGAGGGTGTCTCAACCTGCTGCCTCTGGTGATGGGTTGGAGAAGTTCACTTTGCTCAAAGTTACACTTGGTGGGAACTTTATGAGCATATCTTCTGCTCCGTCTGCTTGCACGTTCCTGGAGAAGCTTGGAACTATAGGGCCAAGTCTCTGTTTAGAACTCCAGAATTCTTGGAGGTGACCAAAAATAGCTATTCCCAAGTAGGGGTGCTCTTCTCCTATCCTGCTATCTATTGGAGAACCTCCCAGGGTAGCACAGGTGGGGTGACGGCCTGTGGATTGCATCCCCCCCTCCGTGTTGGCACTTGAGACCAAATCAGCCCTCATCACCTACTTTCGCTGTGTTTAGTTTGAGCAGGGTTAATTCAATTCAGGACAACAATTTACTTTTTAATTTTTTTGTGGGAAAGGGGTGGATTGAAAAATTCTTAGTTCAATAATTTTTTTTTTTTTTTTTTTGGTTTCTAGTAAGAGAAGCTCATTGCATACTATAGTTAATAAAAATTGGATCGCATTATAACAACGCAAGAGAATTGTAAATAATTGAAGTTTACTCAAATTACTGCGGGTGGGGAAACAGATTGGAAGGTGTCATGTACTGAGGATGCCACCTTTTCGGCTTTTCTCCTAGTCATCCTTCATGGCTGAAGGTGGCTCTCCCCTTACTTGAAGCATTTACATGTTCCCATTCTAGCCAGTCTCTGGAACCAGGACAGACATAGTCCAGCTTTAGTTTTTTTTTTTTTTTTTTTTGAGACAGAATCTCGCTCTGTCACCCTCCGTAGAGTGCTGTGGCGTCACAGCTCACAGCAACCTCCAACACTTGGGCATAAGCGATTCTCTTGCCTCAGCCTCCTGAGTAGCTGGGACTACAGGTGCCCGCCACAGCACCCTGCTATTTTTTGTTACATGGCCACTGCTGTTTTTTAGCTGGCCAGGGCTATGTTTGTACCTGCTACCCTTGGTAAATGGGGCCAGTGCCCTACCCACTGAGCCACAGGCGCTGCCCCTAGCTTCAGTTCTAACCTCCATCCCAAGACCATTAAAAATGGTCCGGGTTAACTATTACTAATATTATAGGGCTGCTGGGGCCCTTCCCCTCGGGTTGGGAGAAGCATCTCTCACAGAAAGGGCTTTTCTCGAGTGTGGGACATACCTATTTCAGCTGTCTATGATTGTGTGGGAAACTACCCCAAAACTTAATAGCTTAAAATGACAACCAACGTTGTTATTTATCATGTTTCTGTGTGTTGAGAATTTTGAACAGAGCACAGTGGGGTTGGTTTGCCTCTATCTCATTTGATGTCCTCAGGGGCTGAACCAGCCAGGGTGGATTTTTCACTCACGGGTCTGGTGGCTCTGGTGGCTCTGGAAGACTGTGGTCCTTTTGGCTGATGCAGCCTGACTGAGGTCACATGTGCAGGGCTTGTTATCTCAGAGGGTCTCTCTCCACACTGGCTCATGATCTGGAGTCTCGCAGGGTAGCTGGACCTTTTACACAGCAGTGCTGGGCTCCCACGAGGTTAAAGGAGGAAGCTTCAACCCCTTCTGGAAGCTCAGGCTCAGAACTGACCTGGTGTCTCCCCACATTTTACTGGTTAGAGCAGGACACAGGCTCAGCCCAGATTCAAGGGGAGGGAACTGCACGAAGACATGGCTACCAGGAGGGGTGGTTCATTGGGGACCACTAAGGTAGATTACCAGGATAACCCAGGAGCTCCTGCTATAGAAAATGACCAGGTCACCTTAACTAGCTGCTCCCAGAGGTGTACCCTTCCTGCAAGGTTAGATAACCTCTTTGGCCATGGAGACCAGCACTAATCTACAGCCTTGTCCTTAGCCCAGAAGAAAAGTCCCCACTTTGAAATACGCCCATGAAATGACACCAAATTACTTAACGTTGAGGCTCTCCTGGCAAGGCCTTCACACTTTGCTGGCAGGCTATCCCTTTATTTCCTAAATGGCCTGTCCCCTCCCAGCGTGTCTTTGTGTAATCTATCTTCCACCCTGCTGCCAGGCCGATCTTTCTGAAACGGTGCTTTTATTGTGACGCTCTCCTGCCCAAAAACTTTCAATGATTTCCTTTTATCTACCAATGAAATCTAAAATCTCAACCTGGCATTCTGTGCCTTCTGTAGTCTGGCCCTAGCCAGCCATTCCACAGTTATGGCCCACTGTGCTCTGACTCAAAATTGGGTTTCCTTCCAGCCATGGCGCTTTCCTTTCTGGCCCTTGTTCTGGCTCTGCCCCTTTGCTCTCCCTGGCCTCTCACCCAGACCGTCCTTCCTGTCTCTGGTGCGTCCCTGTCGGTGCTTCCCAGGAGGCTCTGTGGGTCCTTTCCCTGCTGACCCCTGGCCTGAGGATCTCATCTTTTCCATCTTCTCAAGAGGATCCCTGGCTTCTACCATAATTACAGTCGTGTACCAATCCAGTAAGATTATAATGGAGCAGGAAAATTCCTACGCCTAGTGACACTGTAGCCATCCTGACGTCATAGCACAGAACATAGCTCATGTGTTTGTGGTGATGCTTGCATAAGCAAACCTACTGCACTGCCAGTTATGTACACTATATCATACTTGGTAATAAATATGTTACTGGTTTATTTTCTATACCAGTGGTTCTTAACCTTCCTAATGCCGCAGCCCTTTAATACAGTTCCTGTGGGTCGCGACCCACAGGTTGAGAACTGCTGTTTTATACTATTCTGATTTATTTTTTTTTTTTTGAGACGGGGTTTCACCAAGTTGCCCAGGCTGGTCTTGAACTTCTGGCCTCAAGCAGTTTTCCTGCTGGGGTCTCCCAAGTAGCTGGAATTATAGGAGTGCACCACTGCACCTGGCTTATACTATACTTTTTATCGTTATTTTATTTATTTACTTATTGAGACACATTTCACTATGTCGCCCTCAGTAGAGTGCTGTGGTGGTATGGCTCACAGTAACTTCTAACTCTTGGGCTTATGTGTTCTCTTGACTGAGCTTCCCAAGGAGCTGGGACTACAGGCACCTGCCACAATGCTTAGCTATTTGTGTTGTTGTTTAGCAGGCCTGGGCCAGGTTCGATCCCGCCAGCTCTGGTATAGGTGGCTGGTGCCCTAACCATTGAGCTATGGGTGTTGTGCCTTTATCGTTATTTTAGAGTATACTCTTTCTACTTATAAAAAAAGGTTAACTATAAAAGTGTCTCAGGCAGGTCTTTCAGGAGGGACTCTAGAAGAAGGCATTGTTGCAGGAGATGGCAGCTCCACACTGGTATTTCCCCAAAAAACCTTGCAGTGGGATAAGATGGGGAAGTAGAAGGCAGTGATATTGACAATCCTGACCTTGTGTAGGCCTAGGCTAATGTGTGTTTTTCTGTCTTAGCTTTTAGCAAAAAGTTTAAGAAGTAAAAAATAAAATTTTTTAAATAGAAGAAAGCTTACAGAATAATGATTAAAGAAAATATTTTTGGATAGCCATACAATGTGGTATTTTTTTTTTTTTTTAGTAGAGGCAGAGTCTCACTTTATCACCCTGGGTAGAGTGCTGTGGTGTCACACAGCTCACAGCAACCTCCATCCAACTCCTGGGCTTAGGCGATTCTCTTGCCTCAGCCTCCTGAGTAGCTGGGACTACAGGCGCCCACCACAATGCCTGGCTGTTTTTTTGTTGCAATTTGGCTGGGGCTGGGTTTGAATCCTCCATCCTTGGCACATGGCGCCGGCGCCCTACCCACTGAGCCACAGGTACCACCCCATACAATGTGTATTTTAAGCCAGTACTATTATGAGGGTCAAAAAGTTAAAAAAAATATAACAATTTACCAAGTAAAACATTATAGTAAACTAAGGTTAATTTATTACTGAAGGAAAAAGGTTTTAAAAATAAATTTAGTGCACCCTACATGGACAGTGCTTATCAAGTCTACAGTAGGACACGGTAATATCCTAGGCCTTCACATTCACGTATCACTCACTGACTCACCAGAGAAACTTTCAATTCTGCAAGCTTCATTCATGGTAAATGCCTTATACACGTGTACACTTTTTATCTTTTATACTGTATTTTAGTGTACCCATTCTGTGTTTAGCTATGTTTAGATACACAAACACTTACCATTGTGTTCCAATTGCCTACAGTCTTAGTACGGTAACACGCTGGACGGGTTTGTATCTGGGAACAAAGCACTAGCATATAGCTTAAGTGTGTAGTAGGTTATACAATCTCGGTTTGTGTAAATGTACTCTTGAGATGTTCACAAGACAAAGTTGCTCAATGACATTTTTCTCAGATTGCATTCCTGTCCTTAAGTGACAAACAACTACCTATTCAATTTGGGAGTTAGATGACCTTTAAGAGGGATTATTTGAGTCTAACGTTCCACTGAAAGTACAAATCCCTCTCTGCAGAAGGGGTGGGCAGTTCAGTGGTTAAGCACATGAATTCCGGGGTTGGACTAGCAGGATTAAATCTTGGCTTTATCAGTAACCAGCCATTAGCCTTGGTTTTCTTCTTCTGAAATTGGTGATGATATCAGTACCTCCTTTAGAAGATGAAGTGAGTCTATGTCTGTCAAGCAGGTAGCAAAGAGCTTGGGGACAAGCCACTGTGTGCAGGCCACGCTTGAGTGCAGGCCACTGTGTTCCTCCCATTGCTATCCATCTCCAGCCTCTGCTTGAGGGGTGCCCATCCCAGTACTGCAGAAGCCCATTCTTTAGTTTGGTAGCCTGAAGTCTTAAAATGTTCTTCCTTCCTGGAGCTATAATTTGTCTATTTCTACCCTGAAAAAATTGGTCCTTGCTCTATCCTCTGAAATGACATAGGAATCAGGATGATCTCTTTTCTGTAAGATTGTTTCTCAGATACTGAAGGCAGTGTGATGATGTGCATGTTTGTGCTCCTCTGAAATTTATGCATTGCAACCTAATCCCCAATGTGATGGTATTAGAGATAGGGCCTTTGGGAGGTGACTAGATTGTGAACAGGGTTAATGCCTGTGCAAAAGAGGCCCAAGGAAGCTTGTTTGCCCCTTCCTGCACGTGAGAACACACAGAGAGGACGCCATGCACTGGGAAAGGGTCCTGACTCAAATCTAAGACCGAGTTGGATTACACCTTGATCTTAGACTTCTCCTATTACTCCAGGACTGTGAGAATAATAAATATTAGCTATTTATAAGCCACACAGATTGTGCTACTTTTGTTATAGCAGCCCAAACCAACTAGGATAGGCAGCTGCCAGGTCCCCATGAAATCTCTTCTACAGGTACAACTCCGCGTTTCCCTCCTCCATTCCTCCAATGAGTGGTTTGGAGATCCTTGGTCTTTGATCTGAGAAAAAAGATTGGTCACACCAGAATTTTCTACCTACTGCTTGTTCCTTTGGCATTTACAGCTTACACATCTATCTTCAGACGCCAAGAGACGTCAGCACACCAAGTGTTCCTCTGGGACCAGTATCTTCCCCACCCTCCAAGAAAGGAAGTGTCAGTCTTCTAACACGATGGGAAGGACTCACAGCCCATGTAATATTCTGGGATTTCTAAATTCTGCTTTTTGTATCATATTAGATAATCAGAAAGTAACATGCCCAAATCATATTACATATTCTTTTGTAGAATGTCCTTTCCGAATGATGTTGAAAATCCATTTCTCTCTCTCTCTCTTTTTTTTTTACATGAAAGCAGTGTTATCAAATCTTATTTGCAGTTTTTTAAAAACCAGTTGTTCCAATTCTCTTGTCTGCCTCTGTAGTTCCCCTGGGAATCTGTCCATGACCACGAAGCTCTCACACTGTGAGGAGGGACTGTGCCCTCTTGTCTCGTGGGCCAAATGATCTCCCTCACCTGACAATTAGAGCAGACCTTGACCAGGAGCTGTCAAGGGCTGCCCGTCCCTCTGTCTGTGTCCCCTGATCAAAGTAAAGCACTCTAGTTTGTATTAGTTTCAAAACACAGTAAAGAGTAGCTTCAGGCAGAGGGAAGGGAAATGTTTTCTTAGATCTACTGAATATTTGGGGGTTGGGAATTTCTTTGGAGTTCACAGAGAAGTTAGCATTTTATGGCATCCTATCCCCTCTGGGTCTTCATGTTTATGCTGGTTTCCATTTGCTTTCTTCTGTGTAGCTAATTAAGCATGCCATGGGTTAATCACAGAGATGCGGAAGGACAGTTCCAGCTGTGTCCCTCAGTCAGTGTGTCATGCTACCTGTGCACAAGGCAGCCTGTTCGTTATCGCAGAGACCAAACCACACTCATTTTGAGAATATCAAAATGAAGTGAGAAGACCCTTCTGTGTGCAGAAGGGGATGATGCTAGGAATCCACGGCTGAGTCCAGGGGTGCCAAAGGATTTCCTGAAGGAATCTGACATTTCTTCCTAAGGGACAGATTGGCTGTAGTCCTTTATGAATTTTAAATGACTTAACTGAAATAAATATTTGTTAACATAATAGAAATGAAATTCACAGTTGTTTGGATAGAGAAAAGCTCTTTGATACAGTGAAAAAGGAGGCAATAGCAGGTGCTCCCACCCAGCTTAGCCCCATCCCCTTCTCAGCCCCTAGCCTGCTCGCTCTCTCCCCTTGAAAACCCATTTGTCACCATTACTTGGGTGTCACGTTCGGTGATGAAGTGCATTCTCACCCTTTGCCTTGGCAGCTGCGAGCAGGAACAGGCCTGGTCACAGAGGTGAGAGGGAGGCCGGCCTCTCCCTGCTGAAGGCCCATGAATCACATCGGGTTGACTGGTAACCTGAGCCTGTCTCACCCTTGCCATAGACCTCCATGACACTCCTTTCAACTTAATTTCAGCCTAAGGGATACTTTTAAGAAGATTTTAGAGCGCAAAAACATCTCCTCAAAAAAATTGTACTTACATTAAAAACTAATTATCAGAGCTTAGGGATATAGATCTGCTGCCGTATTTTACGTAGAGAGCAATTCATCTCTCAGACCCTAAAATATCATTACATAGTAAGTTAAGGATGCCAACCCAGGGGATATTGAGAAAAAGGTAGTAAAATCACCAAATGCCTGGAAATGGCAAGCAATATGATTATGACAAAATAGCTCTGCCCTCCTGCTACAGCAGTTGCTAATGTAACACAATTTTAAAGTAGCACGTCTTAAATGAGCCCAAGCATCAAAGCATGGGTAAATGTGGTTTGTCTGGGGCCCTCAGGTTAAATGTGATATTTATCTTTAGAAGAGTTAGCTTTTTTGGCTTAAAGAACCAGATGTTAAAGTGAGAAAAAAAATGATGAAATGTTTCCAACTGTTTAGATAGATTAGAGGACTTATCATGTGTAGGACTGTGCCAAGCATTCTTACGTATTAACTTAATTGAGTCCACAACAAAGTAATACAGGCAAATATTATTTTTTATGCTCTTTTCCAGTTGAGCAGGCTGTGTGAATCAGAATGTTTTTGGTTGTATATAACAGGACACCCAACCCAGATTGGCCTAAACGATAACTTATTATTTCAATTAATAGAAAGATCCAGAGTTAATGGTTAATGGTATGTTTGAGTCAGAAATTCAGTAGTGTTCTCACAGACCCAGTTTGTTTTAATGTCCCTGCCTTCTGAAAGTGTCTTCTTCCTCAGGCACTTTCTTCATGGTTCCAAGATGTCTGCCAGCAGCTCCAGGCTCCCAGGCTCCCAGCACATGGCGCCTCCTTGTTCACAGCCAATGAATGTTTCCATCTAGCATCCCCTTTGATCCTGGGTTTCTCTCTGATTGGATGAGCTTGGGTCAGATGGCAATGGCTGAATCAATGACATGGCCTGGGGGATGGAATGAGTTGACTGACTTAGTTTAGATCACTTTTGTTTCTTCTGGAGCTGGTGTTAAAGCTGGTGCTCTTGGATCCATGAGGAACCCAAATGGAAGCCTGGCGAATGGTTGCTAGAGACAACCTCAGATGGTTACCAGGGGCAGGGACATTAAGGAACTGGTCCGTGGTGCATTTAGGTAGTTAGTGACAGAGGCTGAACTCGAACCCAGGCAGCCTTTCTTGAGAACCCTTTCTCTGAGCTGCTGTCCTTCTAGCATTCCCTATTCTTGACGTCTTGTAATGAATATCTTATACATGTCTCTATGCTTTCTTCAGTAAGAATGTCACTCTGTACCTAAATGATGCTATCTTTTAGCATTTAATAATTCCAGAAAACCATGGGATGTGTCATCTTATGGCATAAAGTGCTAGAAAGAGCACTGGATTAAGAATTGAGACTTGGTCACCCCATTAACATTGGAAAGATCACTTCACCTCCTATCACCTCTGTTTTCTTCATTGGCAAATAAAGGGTGATGCGTCTCCTTACATACCTGCCTGAATTGTTCCAGGGATCAAGCAAAACAGTGCTGTTTGAAAGAGCCTGTGAAGAGCCATCCACTTACGTGCACATAAATTATTACCACTATACATAGAATTGTGATCTATTTTATTTCAAATATGAGAAACAAAAGATCTCTTTAATTCAAGGAAGTTTTTTATTGATATGGCCTGTCAATGTCACTCAAACAGAAAATTAGTGGATCTTCAGGTATGTTTCATGAAACCCACACCAAGGTAGTGGGAAATGCATTCATAAGAAGCTCTTAGTTGCCTCTTGTTGAGGTGTGATGATTATGTAAATGTTATTCTACTTTTAATTAAACTACAGCCTCATTTAAATGGGAGGTGGAAAGATTCTGACCAACTTCATTTCAAGATTCAATATAACCATTAGGTAGAAATAGTAGGAATCAGATATAACTTAGAGATGAGATCTCTGGCCTCCCCAGCTCCATTATTGCCTTTGCTTGGGTGTCATCATGAATGAAGACAGGGAAATGAAGCCCACAATTTCAACAAAATGAAGGAGTCATCTAAATATTTGGCACCGATTCTCAAATAGATGGTGTCAAGGCTAACTTGTGAGCTGTTAGGAATCATGTGATCATCAAACACAGGAATGTGCACAAGTTAGTGTGTTTGTTGTTGTTTTTGATAGGATGACCACAAAGGTGAATCAGACAGGAAGGTCAATGGTATCCCTTCTGCTTGCTTGCTTCCTTTATTCATTACACAATTATTTATCATCTTGTTCCAATTCTTACTATTGAATATGATGTTACCATGGGTTTGTTATGTATGTCCTTTATTGTGTTGAGGTACTTTTCTTCTATACCTAATTTATTGAGTATTTTTAATCATGAAGCAATGTTGAATTTTATTGAGGGCTTTATCTGCATCTATTGAGATAGTCATAAGGTTCTTATCTGTTATTCTGTTGATGTGATGTATCATGTTAATTGATTTGCATAAATTGAACCATCCTTGGATTCCTGGGATAAATTCCATTTGATAATGGTGTATTATTATCTTTTTGATGTATTGCTGGATTTGGTTCGCTAGTATTTTGTTGAGGATTTGGCATCTATGTTCATGTGAGATATCGGCTTGTGGTTTTCTTTTTTTGTTGTGTCTTTGGTTTTGGTATGAAGGTTATGCTGGTCTTATAGAATGACATAGGAATAGTTCCTTCTACTTCAATTTTTGGAAATAGTTTGAGAAGAATTGCTATTAATTCTTCTTTAAAGTATTAAAAGTTCAGTAGTATTCAGTGGTAAAATCTTCCAGTCCTGGACTTTTCTTTTTGGGAGACTTTTATTACTAATTCAATGTAATTACTTATTATTGGTCTATTCAGATTTTCTATTCTTGGTTCAATCTTGGTAGGTTATATATGTCCAAAAATTTATCCAGTTCCCTCAGATTTATGAATTTATTGGTATATAGTTATTCATAGTAATCTCTAATGACTTTTTAAAATTTCTCTGGTATCTATTTGATATTTTCTTTTTCATTTCTCATTTTATTTATTTGGGTCTTCTTTCTTTTTTTCTCTGCTAGTTTCACTATTGGTTTGTTAATTTTGTTTATATTTTCAAAATTCAACTTTGTGTTTCATTGATCTTTTAATTTTTTAGTGTCAATGTCATTTATTTCTTCTCTGATCTTTATTATTTCTTTCCTTTTAATTTTAGGTTTGGTTTGCTCTTGCTTTTCTAGTACCTTAGGATGCATTGTTAACTTGTTGATTTGAAGCCTTTCTATTTTTTAAAAAAATTTATTTTGAATTATTATGGGTACATAATAGTTGTATTATTTATAGGGTGTAATTTTTTGATACAGACATACAATGTGTAGTAATCAAATCAGGGTAATTGGGCCATCTGTCACCTCAAGCATTTATTATTTTTTTGTTAGAAACATTCTAATTAAACTCTTTTACTTATTTAAATGTATAGCATAACTTACCTGTTGACTATAGTTACTTTGTTGTACGATCAAATATTGTTCAATTCACCTATTATTTAACTATGTTTTTGCACTAATTAACCATTTCCACTTTCTTTCCCCATCCCTACCACCACCCTTTCCAACCTCTGGGAACCATCATTCTACTCTCTGTCTCCATGAGATCAATTTTATTTATTTAGTTAGACAGAGTCTCACTGTGTTGCCCTTGGTAGAGTGCTGTGGTGTCACAGCTCACAGCAACCTCAAACTCAGCTGGGACTACAGGAACCTGCCACACCACCTGGCTATTTTTTGTTGAAGTTGTTTAGCTGGCGTGGGCCACGTTTGAACCCGCCACCCTCAGTGTATGTGGCTGGCACCATAATCACTGTGCTATGGTTGCCAAGTCATTTATTTAGTTCCCACATATGAGAACATATGTGACTTATCTTTCTATGCTTGGCTTATTTCATTTAATATAATATTTTCCGGTTCTATCCATGTTGTTGTAAATGAAGGATTTATATTCTTTTTTTATGGCTGAATAATATTCTGTTGTGGCACATTACGTATGTACATTTTCTTTATCTTTTTATCCACTGATGGATGCTTAGGTTGATTCCAAATCTTGGCTAATGTGAATAGTGCTGCAGTACACAGAGGAGTATGGATATATTTTCATATACTGAATTCCCATCCTTTGGATATATACCCAACAGTGGGACTGCTGGGTAATATAGTAGCTCTATTTTCAGTTTTTTAAGGAACCACCATACTGTTCTCCATTGTGGTTGCACTAATTAACACTTCTACCAACAGTGTACAAGGGTTCACCTCACCAGCATTCATTATGTCTGGTCATAAAAGACATTTTTACCAGGGTAAGATGATATCTCATTGTACTTTTGATTTGTATTTCTCTTATGACTAATGATGTTGAACATTTTTTTTCATATGTCTATTGGCTATTTATCTTCTTTTGAAAAATATCTATGTATATCTTTTGCCCACTTTTTTTTTTTGGGGGGGGGGGACTCTGTCTCACTTTGTAGCCCTTGGTAGAGTGCCATGGCATCATAGCACACAGCAACCTCAAACTCTTGGGCTTAAGTGATCCTCTTTGCCTTAGCCTCCCAAGTAGCTGGTACTACATTTGCCTGTCACGATGCCCAACTATTTTTAGAGAAGTCTCCCTCTTGCTCAGGCTAGCGTGGAACTCCTGAGTTCAAGCAATCCACCCACCTCAGCCTCCCAGAGTGCAGTTTATCGGCATGAGCCATGGCGCCTAGCCATTCTTTTGCCCATTTTTAAATTGGATTATTTGATTTTTTCCTATTGAGTTGTTTGAGCTCCTTATATATTCTAGTTATTAATCCCTTGTCAGGTGGGTAGTTTGCAAATATGTCTCTTCAACTTGTTGATTGTTTCCTTTGCTGTGCAGAAGCATTGTAGCCTGATGTGATCTCATTTGTTCAATTTTTCTTTGGTTTCCTGTGCTTTTAGCATCCAAAGTCCTGGAGCATTTCCCCAATATTTTCTTTTAATAGTTTGATGGTTTCTGGTCTTGTATTTAAGTCTTTAATCCACTTTGACTTAATTTTTGCATATGTGACAGATAAGACCCTCATTTCATTTTTCTGCTGTTTTCCCAGCAGTATTTATTGAAGAGACTGTCATTTCTTGGCACCTTTGCTGAAAATAAGTTCATTATAAATGTATGGACTTATTTTATAGATTCTCTATCCTGTTCCCTTGGTCTGTGTGTCTGTTTTATGTCAGTACCATACTGTTGTATGATTTAAAGTCAGGTAAGTGCATTGAAAGTGCATATTGCTTGGGTAGTATGGCCATGTTAACAATATTGATTCTTACAATCCATCAGCATGGAATATCTTTCCTTTTTTTTATATCTTCAATTTCTTTTGTCAGTGTTTTACAGTTTTTATTGCAGAGATATTTTACTTCTTTGGTTAACTTATTCCTAGGTATTTTATTTTAATTATAGTTATTATAAATGGGATTATTTTCTCCGTGTTTTTTTCCAGATCATTTGCTGTTGGCATATAGAAATGGTACTTATTTTTGTATGTTGATTTTTATATCCTGCAACTTTACTGCATTAACAGTTTTAATAGTATTTTTGTGGTCTTTAGGTTTTTTTTCTAGCTATAAGATCATATCATCCTCAAACGAGGATTTGACTTCTTTGTTTCCAATTTGGATGTCCATTATTTCTTTCTCTTGTCTGATTGCTCTAGCTAGAACTTCAATACAACGTTTAATAACAGTGGTGAAAGTGGGTATCCTTATCTTGCTCCAGATTTTAGAAGAAAGGCTTTTAATATTTCCCAATACAGTATGATACTAACTGTGGGTCTGTTGTATATGGATTTTATTATAGGTATGTTCTTTTTATACCCATTTTTTTTTTTGAGAGCTTTTTCTTTCTCTTCTTTTTTTAATTGTTTGATTTATTTAAAATTTTTAATTTTAATTTTTTAATTTTTAATTCTTAAATTTATTTTTATCTAATTTTTGTTTTATTATTTGTTATGTGGCCATATTATGAGATTTTTTTATTTTTAATTTTTATTTTGTTTATTTTTTATTTGAGAGTTTTATCCTGAAGGGATGTCAAATTTTATTAAATGTTTTTCAGCAGCAATTAAAATGGTCAGATGGTTTTTGTCCTTTATTCTCTTGAAATGATGTATCATATTGATTGATTTGCATATGTTGAATCATTCTTGCATCCTTGGGATGATTCCCACTTTTATGTGTTATTTAACTCAGTTTGCTAGTGTTTTGTGGAGTTGTTTTGCATCTACATTCATCAGAGATATTAGCCTATAGTTTTCTTTTTTTTTTTTTTTATGGTTTTCTTTTTTCCCCTGTGTTGTGTTCCCCTGTGACAGAGTTGCCTGAGTTCCAGTGTAAAACAATTTTCCCTTTCCCAGGCACACAGATTCTCTCTCTGTGCTTTGGTGACACTGTCAGAAAATGGGGGAGGAGAGGCAGAGGCAATGCAAGACTGTCTTTCCTGTCCTCTATAGTGCCTCTTTCCTTGATATAATGTTAACACAAGGTACTGTGATCACGCACCTGAATTTTGATTCCTCTGAAGGTGCTTTCTTAAATGGGTAATTGTTGATTTTTGTGTTTCTGTGAAAGGAGAATCACTGGAGGGTTCTATTAGGTCATCTTGCTCTGTTCATCCAAACACTTTACCCTGTTAGCACTGCTTTTTCTGCGTTCCATAGGTTTTGGTATATTGTGTTTCTGTTTTCATTTGGTACATGGAAATTTTAAATTTCATTCTTTTTTTTTTTTTTTGGCCAGGGGTGGGTTTGAATCCACCACCTCCAGTATATGGGGCTGGTGCCCTACTCCTTTGAGCCACAGGTGCTGCCCTTAAATTTCATTCTTAATTTATTTCTCCACACATTGATAATTCAGGAGCATGTTATTTAATTTCTGTGTAGTTATATAGTTTTGAATTTTCCTTTTGTTGTTGATTTCTAGTTTTATTTTATTGGGGTCAGATAAGACACTTGATGTAATTCCTATTTTTTATTATTTATTTGGAGACAGAATTTCACTTTCTTGCCCTTGGTAGAGTGCTGTGGCGTCACAGTTCACATAACCTCCAGCCCCTGAGCTTAGGCAATTCTCTTGCCTCAGCCTCCCAAGTAGCTGGGATGGGTTTGCCACAGCATCTGGCTATTTTTTTGTTGCATTTTGGCTGGGGCTGGGTTTGAACCTGCCACCCTCCATATATGGGGATGGTGTCCTACCCACTGAGCCACACGCACTGCCCTATTATTTATTTATTTATTTATTTATTTATTTATTTATTTATTGTTGAGACAGAGTCCCACTATGTCACTCTGGGTAGAGTGCCATGGCAATATAGCTCACAGCAACCTCAAACTCTGGGCTTAAATGATTCTCCTGCCTCAGGCTCCCAAGCAGCTGGGACTACAGGTACCTGCCACAATGCGCAGCTGTTTTCTGTCACAGTTGTCATTGTTGTGTTTAGCTGGCCTGGGCTGGGTTTGAACCTGCCACCCTTGGTGTATGTGGCTGGTACTGTAACCACTGTTCTATGGGTGCTGAGCCAATAATTCCAATTTTTAAATTTTTTTTTGAGACTATTTTTGTGTCCTAACATATGGTCAATCCTGAAGAATTTTACATGTGGTGATAAAAAGAAGTGTATTCTGCAGTAGTTGTATGAAATGTTCTGTGAATGTTAGGTTCATTTGGTCTGTGGTGCAGTTTATTTATTTATATATTTGTTTTTGGTTGAGACAAGGTCTTACTGTGTTGCCCAGATTGGTCTTGAACTTCTGGCCTCAGTCCTCCTGTCTTGTTCTACCAAAGTTCTGGGATTACAGGCATGAGCCACCAAACCTGGCCATATGATACAGTTGAAATCTGATGTTTCTTTGTTGATTTTCTGTCTAGATAATCTGTCCAAAGCTAAGAATGGAGGATTGAAGTCTCCAACTATTATTATATTGGGGTCTCTCTCTTCCTTTAGATCTAATAGTGTTTGCTTTATACATACGGATGCACACATATTTAAAATTTTTATGTTTTCTTGCTGAATTAACCCCTTTATTATTATATAATGTTCTTCTTTGTCTCTCTTTATGGCTTTTGGCTTGATATTTGTTTTGTCTGCAAAAGCAAGCTATACGTGCTTGCTTTTGGTTTCTATTTTCTGAAATACCTTTTCCCATTTCATCACTTTTAGTCTATATGTCCTTGTAGGTGCGCTGAATTTCTTGTAGATAGCATATAGTTGGATTGATTTTTTTCAATTAATTCAGCCATTCTATACCTTTTAAATGGGGAATTTAATCCATTTACATTCAAGGTTATTATTAATAGGTAAAGACTTACTCTTGTTTTATCAATTGTTTTCTGGGTTTTGTACATCTTTTGTTCCTTATTTTTTTCTCTTACTATTTATTTTTGTGGGCAGGTGGTTTTCTATGATGATAAGTTCTGATTCCTTTCTCTTTCTCCTTTGTGTATCAGTTTCACCAGTGAGTTTTAATACTTTTGTTTTCATGATAGTAGTTATTGACTTTTTGGTTTTCCCTTGAGCATTCTTGTAAGGATGGTCTAGTGGTGATGAAATCCTTAGTTTTGGTCTGTGAAAGAGTTTATTTCTCCTTCATTTCTGAAAGGTAGCTTTTCTGTGTATAATATTCTTAGCTTGAAATGTTTTTCTTTCAAAACTGTATCATTCCATTTTCTCATGTCCTGTAAGGTTTCTCCTGAACAACCTGTTTTTACTATAATGGTGATTTCCTTATATGTGACTTAATGCTTTTTTTTCTTTCCCTTGATATTTTAGAATTTCATGCCAATCTGATCCAGGCAGGGTTGGGGGAGATGGGAATGCAGAGGCCAGGTGACTCCTTGCTGCCCTCCTGGGCTTCCAGTCACCACAGGTGTCTCTATTCCTCTACTACACTCCAGGGCTCTTCCTTTAATACTCCAGTCAAGTCTTAGCTGTTTATTTGTTGCTTTGGTCCTTTCTTGTGGGGGGTCAAGCACCAGGCTTCTGTATTTAGCCATCTTGATCCTGCCTTTTTTCTGTGCCATTGTTCTCTGCCAGTTTTCTTCCTAGCCTTTGAGTCATCTATCTCAGCCTCCTTCCTGGGAGTTCACTGTCAATGGACATTTGTTGATGGCCTTTTGAGCATCAATTATCCTCTTTCCCCAGCAGCCTTAATTTCCTTGAAGGATTCTTATGGTTCAGGAGAAGTTGATACCACCACAGGTTCTGAGAAATGGAGCCTGTGTCTTAAGTTAAGCTAGTCAGCACATTTCATGCCACCCGGACCAAGGTAACTTGTTCATGGATGGACACACCAGCTCATACCAGCTCAAACTGGCTCATATTTGATATATAAGAGCCAATACTGAGCATTTCTTCCCAGCTCCAAGTTCAGCAATCTCACATCAATAGTTTGAAATTAGTATGGTAGAAATATTTCCACCATAGAAATCTGCAAATCTTACAAATCAGTGCATTTTATTTGTTTTTTCCCAGAGAGGCGTTTTACTGGCACATCAGTGGACATAATTGCCTACTGACTTTTCCACTTCTCTGTAAAATCCTTGTGGGGTAGCCCAAGTCGCCAGTCCACCCTCTGCCCTCAGTCTTTGCACAGTGGTTGGCCCACAACATGTTGCAGGTGTTTGGGAAGATACGGGCAGGCCACCTTGTCTTTCTTTCTTAGTTTACCACACAGAAGCTAAAAGTAGCATTTTTCCTTTTCCAGATTCTGAAAACTTGGGAGTGATTTCCAGCAACATATTATATTCTGACAGTCTAGAGTCCTTTGGTGTTCCTTGAAGTGCGATTTTATCTATTGATATGCTCCATACCAGTTGCTATTATTGTGGTCCACTTTTCCAAAGCAGATACATTTCCACTCATTTGAATTTAGAGTAAACACTTTATCATTCCTTGGGGAGGTACAGTTTGAGCAGAAATGAAGGGAGTTAACAGAAAGGATATTAAACAGTCCACCCAGGATTGAAGCTTTCTCAAGAGGCAGCATAATCTAATGCAGGTGTCCTCAAACTGCGGCCCGCGGGCCACATGAAGCAGTATGAATTGTATTTGTTCCCATTTTGTTTTTTACTTCAAAATAAGATATATACGGTGTGCAAAGGAATTTGTTCATAGTTGGTTTTTTTTTTTTGTTTTTTTTTTAACTATAGTCCGGCCCTCCAACGGTCTGAGGGACAGTGAATTGGCCCCCTGTTGAAAAAGTTTGAGAATGCCTGATCTAACGATGTAACATAATCTTGGAAAACCTGTTTCTTCTTTTGGTCAGGTTCTACCACTGACTTGTTAAGTGACCAACTGAGAAGTTTGTACTTTCTTGCTTCCTGGGAATGACATCCATCCTCCTGTCACTGTAAGGACACTTTAAGGGGCAAACTTACCAAGTAAAACATAGTGCTTAAATAATAATAAATTCAGCTTATTTGCTAAAATAATTTAAAATCTTGGTTTAAAGACTCTAAAGACTCTGTGATTTGGATAGAATTACCCATTTGTTGAGCACATACTATGTGCCAGACAGTGGATACAATTTAATAAGACAATAGTCCTTTCTCCAGGGAACTTTGTGGTCTAGTCCAAGGGGTAACACACATAAGCATCTGCCATTTACGAGAGTGATAAGTGCTTATTAAGGAGCTGTACATAAATAAAGTCCCAGAAGATCATGGATGTCAATTTACTCAGCCTATATTTGTCCAGTACACTCACATGTCAGGCTCAGGGCTGGGTTCTGGAGGTATGGTGCTGTACTTACAGCTCACAGAAGGGCAGGGAAATAAGTAATTACAAAACAGACCAATATGCTCTTGGGAAGGTTTCTGGGAATCAAGGAAGGCCTCTCAGAGGCATTGACCTTCACTTTGGGGTCTGAATGGATGTCTAGGAAAGATGCTACCATAAAGCAACCATAGGGAAGAGAGAAAAGAGAAGAACCTTCTAGTTCTTCCTTCTGACCAGGGGTGTGGAGGAGAGCGTGTGGGATCCACACAGCCAGGTGATTGCAGCTGAGATGTGTGGAAGAGACTCTGCTGGGCTCCTTTGCTCACGCTACCCAGGGGGTGAAGCCTGTGAAATACTTGTATTTCTGCATCATTGTCATGATTGGCCCTGTAGGCCAGGGAGAGGTCCTCTAGGGGGAACTCACGCGTCCAATTTCCACTGACCTTAGCTGCAATAACTTTTGCCCTTGGTCCATTGGACAGACCACTGGGATTTGTTTGGCTGTATGTACCACCTGTGATTTTACACATCTTTCAGCTAAATCAGAGATGCAGACACAAACCTGAGAACTGAGGCGTGTTAGGTGGATTTGCAACAACACCCTTTGGAAGACTCTCAATGAATGGATTTTGTCAAGCTATAAATATAGCCTTTTTATCAGTGATGGACATGCCTAGAATTTCCTGCCAGTGTGGGCTGGCTGATTTTTGTACTGAGCTGGTTTTGGAGAAACTCACTGAGATATCAGAGGGTGCGGGGCAGCTTCAGGGCCTGGGAGGGCGGCTTGCTTCTATAAACCCATGGCTGCTGCTGTGGGCAGCACAGGGACACAGAGGTGGGAACAACTGACTCAGGTTTTTTTGTTTTTTTTTTTAAACAACTGACCCAATTTTAAGCCGAAAGTGAGTATAGTCTAAGCCTGTTTAATCAGTAGTTATGTGTTCAGAACCTACTATGTGCCAGGTACTGGGACAGGCTCTGATGGTACGAAGATAACTGAGATGTGACCCAGCTCCCAATGCACTTGCCGTATAAATGGCCATAGCCTGATGTAATATTTTCCTGGGCTCTGAAGCCAGACTTTTCCAAGTTCAAATTCCTGCCCTATCATTTTACTGTGTGATCTCAGGCAAGTTGCTGAACCTTCAGTCACTTCATCTGCAGAACAGGGATGAGGGTTGTAGGGTTGCTGTGAAGATTACACGAACTAATATATATGACAAGTTTATCACTGGGGCTGCTCTGTCAGGGTAGTGATAGTTTAGTCACTCAGGGTAAGAAAGTCAGGTGGGCAGAGGAGGTAGGAGGGCTCCTGAGCACTGCTGACAGGGAAAGAGTGTTTCATATGGTGTATCTTCAACCCACAAATATGTGTGGATGGAAGGAGCAGGGGGATGATCTCACTGCTCCTGAGCATCCACAAGAAAACCAATCAGCAGGGCCCCCATTGGAGAACCTTCCAGCCACACCCAGCTGAGGGTTTTCAAGTGTTCCTGGGGCAGAATAAACCGTGAAGTAATCTCGGAGCCTCACCGCAGGGCGTTTGGGGACCATCATTACTCATAAATCTACTGTGTAGCACTCTGCCTAAAATCCTCACTCCATGGGGAGGATTCAGGAGTTCTTAACCAAGAGTGTTTTCTTTCCTCATAAAGCCTCTAGATAAGGACTCTCTCTGGTAAAGCCATGATGGGAGGGCTTCATGATGGCTCCCCCTTTACCACTGCAACCATGTTTTGGTGCTTGGAACAGACAAGAGACCAGAAAGCCCAATGCCGCTTTGGCCTGGTTAGCTTCTCTCTGGGAAAGTTGTATGTTGTACTTTAAGATTTCATTTTATCGCCTGAGAATAAAGGCTGCTATTGGCCACACAGAAAAAAAAAAAAAGAAAAGAAAGAAATACATGCTTAACACATTGATCTTGCTACATTAGAGCTTCAATTAAATAGAATGTTCACAATAAAAAAAAAAAAAGATTTCATTTTATCATTGGGTATTACTCACAGTAGTCCCATTGGGTAAATATTATGATTTCCTTTTTGCAGATGAGAATGCAGAGAATTATTGAAGAATGGCCCTTGGAGGTGCTTTCTTCCTTTTTCAGTGCTGTCCTAAAGCCAGGATGTTACAATGTATACTTGGAGTGGCTTTCTGGGTTCATGCCCATCTGAGTCTCCCTCACATCTCTCCTCTGATGAGTGGGAGCCTTTGAATTATAGTCCTGGGCAGTGATGAGTCCAGCCTCAGGCCATGGCCTGGGGTCTCAGGGCCTGTATCCAAAGGGTGATGAGTCAGCATTTAGTGTTTTGCCCAGCAGGCTGAGAAACACATGCAGAGACACGTGTCTACCAGGGATTTGAGTGATTTTGATGGGTATTAATGGAAACAAGCCTTGATAAGCATGACTTTTCTTTCTTAAATCACAAGTTTCCCTACAATTTTGTTATTATTATTATTATTTTTTACAATAGTATTATTAAAAGCAGCAGACTAAATATTCTCCTAATGCAGAGGTTCTCAACCTTCCTGAAGCCACAACCCTTTAATACAGGTCCTGTGAGTTGTGACCCACAGGTTGAGAACCACTGTCCTAATGTGTATATGATGATTATCTATTACTGAATAACTGTACATAATTGGCTTAAAACAGCAATTGACATTTATTATGTTCCACCAGTTTTCTTTCTTTTTCTTTTTCTTTTTGAGACAGAGTCTCACCGTGTTGCCCTCAGTAGAGTGCTATGGTGTCACAGCTCACAGCAACCTCATACTCTTGGGCTTAAGTGATTCTCTTGTCTCAGCCTCTCAAGTAGCTGAGACTACAGGTGCCCGCACAACACCCAGCTATTTTGTAGTTGTTGTTGTTATTGTAGTTGCCACTGGTGTTTGGCAGGCCCGGTTGGGTTCTCACCCACCAGCCCTGGTATATGTGGCTGGCATTCTAGCCACTGAGCTACAGGCGCTGACTCTGTTCCGCAGTTTCTGAAGGTCAGGAGTTTTGTAGCTGCTTGACTGGGTCTCTCATGAGTTTCAGTGAAAGATGTCAGCTCAGGCTGTGGTCAATATAAGGCTCTATAGGGGATCTACTTCATGGGAGACTGTCAAGTTTGGGCTGACTGTTGGTATTAGGCCTCTGTTCCTCACCACATTTACTTCTACATAGCACTGTTTGAGTGTCCTGGCAATATGGCAACTGTATTCTCCCAAAGTTAGTGATCCAATTAAGGGTGGGGCAGAGGCCTAGCCTTGAAAGTCACATGCTTATTTCTGCAATATCCTACCAGGGTATCAGTCACACAGGTCGGCCCCATTCCGTGTGGAAGGAGAATGCACAAATGCACAAATGCACAACTACCAGGCAGCAAAAGTTACTGGGAACCACCTTGGAGGCTGACTACCACACCCAGGAAAGCATATACTTAGCCAGTCAACGTAAATCCAAACAACAAGATTAAAGGAGTCTCATGACGTAAAAAAAGTGTCTTTGGGAACAGGTAAAACTACCTTCACTGCACTTGCTACATGCAAAGTGGTATGCAAATGCAGTCAAGAGACAGTGGCTAAGCACAGCCACAGGGCAACAGCATCCTGAGCCCTGAAGACAGAAAGGAGATTTATTTAGCAGCATTACCGAAGAAATGTGGCTGAGCTGTTGATCCAGTGGGGAAGATGCATTTCCAGCCTGGACCCAGGTAAGAAGTATGCCTCTCACAAGTAACTTTTGGTGGAACATACAGCAAGAAGCAGCAAATAGGTAAACCAGCTAGTTAAGGATACACATCATGGTTGCATATATGAATATCACATATAATATTTTATAATGTAGTCATTTATTTAAAATTTAAAGTATGTTATGAACCCTTTTATTGTATGTTGTATCCTGATTTGGTGCTTGAAGAAACTCTGCAAGGGCACACTCTAGATCCTGATAGTTCTCTGCCCTTAGAAAAGGGAGCTTTGGCTTGGCACCTATAGCTCAGAGGCTAGGGCACCAGCCACATACCCTAGTGCTGGCAGGTTCAAATCTAACCCGGGCCTGCCAAACAACAACTACAACTACAACCCCCAAATAGCCAGGCATTGTGGCTGGTGCCTGTAGTCCCAGCTACTTGGGAGCCTGGGGCAAGAGAATCACTTAAGCCCAAGAGTTTGAAGTTGCTGTGAACTATGATGCTACAGCACTCTACTGAGGGTGACTTAGTGAGATGCTCTTTTAAAATAAATACAGATAAAAGAAAAGGGGATCTTGGTAGACAGCACAGATGGATGAACACTCAAGGGAACACTGAGGGCAATATCAACCCACTGAGGACTGGCCAGCCTGCCTCCGTCAGAACAGCACTCACTCAGTAGATTCTGTCTGCCCAAGGCGCTTCACCAGCTCAGTCATGAGGACAGCGGTAGCAGGAGCCTGCCGCAATCTGTAGTTGTCCTGTATAATCAGGCTCAGGCTTCTCATTCCTGACATAAGGGCCTTGTCATTCTCAACACATCCTCTTGTTGCATTCAGAAAGCCCCAAGTTAAAAAACCTTTCAGGTCTCATAAATATACACATGAAACCAAAGGACCACTGTGACTGTGCAGACATCTGGGCTTAGGGTTGTCTGCTATTTTGAAGTTTACCCAGTTCTAGAGGTTTATTTTGTCCATATTTTACCTGTGAACTTGTTGCTATACATATTTAAACACAATAAAAATCATAGTCCTTTAAAAATTTTCTGTGATTCAAGTTTTAGTGAGAAAGACTGCTCTTGCCTCCAATAATTGAGGTTTTATTTTATTTATTTATTTTTAGTGTTTAATTTTTCTATTTTTTGACATTGAGTCTCTGTTTCCCAGGCTAGAGTGTTGTGGTATTAGCCTAGCTCACAATACCTTCAAACTCCTGGTTTTAAGAGATCCTTTCACCTCAGCCTCCCAAGTAGCTGGGACAACAGGCTTGTGCTACTACATCTGGCTTATTACCAGGGTCTTGTTCTTGCTCAAGCTGGTCTCTACTAGCCTCCACCAATCCTCCTGCCTTGGCCTCCCAGAGCCTCCTGTAATCCTAGCCAAGGATTTAGGACAAAAACTAAACAAACAAGTAAAGTCAAACCCCTTGTGAAGGAAGGCAGGGACTGTAGGAAAAGTTGAGAGTGTCTTCTCAATACCTATTGTGTGCCTAGCACTGTACACGTGTTATCTACTAGAGTAATTGGTGACAAGTAAAATTTCCTCCATGAAAAATTAACTCTGCCCCTTTATCCAGAAACATTACTACCCTAAGAAGGGAAAGAAATGCTGGAAAACAGTAATGTTATAGAGGAGTCCCTGGCCTTCAGGCTGTACAAACTTCATTTGCTCAGTATTTAGGGACTGAATGTTGTATTCCTCAGGCTCAGTGTTAGGGACTGAATGTTGTATTCCTCGGGCTCATATGAGGATGAAGCCCTCACCCATAGGGCCTTGAAGCAAGTAATTAGGGTTAAATGAGGTCATGAGGGTTGGCTCCTAATCTGATATTGATACCAGAATTTCAGGTTCTTTGTCTCAGTGATTTGAAGAATACATCGAGGGACCACAGGATCAGTGGTAAGTCAGGATTTATTTACAGAAACCAAAAATTACTACAACTACAAAAACCAAACCTCCTGGCAGGGAGAACCCAGGAGGGGAACAAGCTCTCCTGTTCCCTTTTCGAGGTCTGTCCTTGGGCTCTCTGCTCAGGGGTTTATATAGTGGCAGGGGGGCTGTTCTGCTAGGGTATGGGGCTTGTCAGTTATAGCCAGCTGTCCAATGAACTCTCAGGTCTTGGAAACTGACAGGAAATCCACCAGTCACATGTGTGGAGGAGACAGCAAGGTGCCAGCATCTCCCCCACAGGTGTCCTGCCCTTCTAGCAAGCTGGTTCCTCCATCCACAGGAGCGTCAACACCTCCAGAGCTAAGGCAGCAGGTTGTGGTGCTGCCTTGTCCTGCATCAATAGGATTAGTGTTTTTACACAAAGAGACACCCGAGAGTTTGGTCTCTCTGTATACACATACCTAGGAAAGGCCATGTGAGCACACAGCAAGGAAGTGGTCCACAACCCAGGGGCTGAGTCCTCACCAACATTAACCTTGCTTGCACCTTGATCTTGTACTTCTTGTGTCTAGAATTGTGAGAAAATAAACTTGTGTTATTTAAGTCACCTAGTATATGATGTTCTGTTATGGCAACCTGAACAGCCTAATACACTTAGAAATCTCCATTTCCTAAAGCAGAAGATAGCAAATTTTTATGCAAAGGGCCAGATGGTAAATATTTTAGGTGTTATAGGCCATACAGTCTCTTGTCTTGGCTATTTGTTTCCGCTGTTGCAAGTTGAAAGAAGCTGTAAGTAACACAGAAATGGATGTACATAGGGCCATGTTTCCATAAAACTTTACTCACGGGCCCTAAAATTTGAATTTCATGTAACTTTCAAATGTCTTGAAGTATTCTTATTTTGATATTTAAAAAAACTGTACAAAATGTAAAAATCAATATGAACCCGAAGGCAATAAAAAAAAAAAAAAAACACAGCGGCAGGCCATTGGCTACAGTTTGTTGACCTCTGGTATGAAGAAAAATCCTCTTGGTAAATTGTAGCTGGATATGCCAAATCATGCCTGAGGAGTAATAAGCCTTGAGGGGGAAAAATGAGCTTCAGGATAGAAATCTTTAACTGTATTGACTCTAGAGAAACAAATTGTCATCTATATACCTAAATATTTTTTTAGACTGTCTATGCCGACTGACCTGTTTTCAGAGTATTAAATAGGTCAAACAGTAGGTTAGATAAACTCGTTTTCTAAATCCTCATTCAAAAATTTGAATATATTCAAGATTTTCATAAGATAGAAAGGTGAACTTAAATCTGCCAGGCAGCTGCTGAGACACACATCTTAGCAATTACCTTTATTCTGTGCTCTGCTGGCTTCAGAGGTAGGAGCTAATAATAGGGGCCTGTGGTATGTGAGAGCGGTGGTAAATTTTTAAATCCCCACGTGCACTTTGTGTGCTATTTGTATTCAACTTTACCTTTCTGTGAAGAAACCAAGCCATCCCACCTGTTGCCCTCAACAAGGGGAACCCCTCTGAGTGGTATTTCCTTTATCACCAGGTCTTTTCCATTTAGGGAGCGTTTGCCATCTTCATATCCTGAAAACCAGCAGACCCAAAGAGATTGCAGACTGCACTGTACAGGAGACCTTTAGTAAAAGGAAAAACACGTAGCAAAGAGAGGCATGAAGGAAATGGGAGAGGAAAGAGAGGAGAAACAAACTGTTTCAGCTTATTGAAGGAAAACATTGAAAATTAAAAGCATGTTGATATTCCTGGGAAATCACATTGCCTAGGAGCCCACCTGATATGTGAAAAGGCAGCGTGAGGTTCACCTGCCATGCTTAACACTCTGGTTTCCCACCAGCCATCCAGTCTTTCTTTGATGAACAGAGCTTTCTCTTAAGTAAACAGTTAAAGCCTAATTGGATCATTGGTGTGGTGTCACAGTAATTAATGAACAGCCTGGAGTAGTTACATAAATGTCAGTCTGAGGACTATCAAGTACTGCTGGGAAATCAGAGAGGGGGCTGTGGGATCCTGCCAGTGAGCCTGGTGCTCAATTGTTCTTGGTGATAAGGAAGAAATAGCAGGAATATCTCCAGGATACATGGTGTATTATCCAGAGGTTAAAAAAAAGGAAAAAAAAAAAAAACTTCACAATAGCCGACTAGTGAATAGGGCTTTATTATTATGCTTAGCTAAGAATAGATTATGACGACCCTAAAGAGAGAGTGCAGTGTTCTTATTGATTCTATATCTTGTTCATTGGTTAGGACTGGGATACAGAAACCAAGTGGAGCTAGTTTAAACCTAACAAAGAAATTCATAGTAAAGATGCAGGGGTGTTTTGCTAGAATCCAAGAGCAGAAGTGTAGCGTTAGATTTCTGGAAAGAAATAGCCTCAAATTGGAAAACTTGGAGTATTCTCTCCACGTTGCCTGCCTCTGTTTTCCACAGAGCCATTGTCACACTTTTTTTCTTCTTCCTGGAAGTTTTCTCCACTGCTGTTCTAATAAATGTCTAAAGTTCAGCTGTCTGGTGAAAGAAAAGCCTTGATTTGGAGAGGTTGCCAATTTCCATGGTGTAAATACTCCCCCCATGGCTGATTCTAAGCTACAACCCTGTAGGCAGAGTTGAGAGGAGATGTGTAGTAGCGCACCATTATGTACTAATTCCTACCTTACGGATTTATGGATGTAAATAATCCCAAGAGTATAGATAAGAATAAAGTGTATTGAAATAATTAGGAAGTGATGGGTTCAAGTAGTTAATAACTTTTTTTTTAATCTAAGTTTATGTAATTTAATTTTTAATAATGGTTGTGTTAACAATTTTGGCTCGCAAAATTCCTGATAATTTTATAACCAACCCTTGGGAATTGGTACATGGGAGCTGATTCTAGCACACTATATTTCTTTCCCACTTCAGCGGGTAACATGAGGCAGCATACAGCTGCCCACAGCTGCCTCTCCCTAAGAGACCCCTAACAGCCTCAGGCCCGATTCTACATTCCAGGGAGAGAGAATCTTGTCTGGGCGAACCTGAGTCAGGTGTTCTTGTTTGGCAAATCAGCTCTGGCAGGAGATGGGGTAGAGGCTCTTCTTTCTTGGAAGGGGCAGGAAGAATTTCCGGCCGCTCCCATGTTGGTGATAAATATTCAGAGGGTAGCATTTGTTCAGGATTTGTTGTGTACCAGGTATTTCATAGATATTTTTTCATTTTATGTTCAGGATTCTGTGATGCGGGCATTTTTGTCCCCGTTTTTCAGATGAGGAAACTGTAGGCCTTAGTGATTTACATGGCTAGTAAATTACAGAGCTGAAATTCACATCCAGTTCACGGCGCAGGCTCATTCTTACCCTAAAGCCTTCTTTTCACCGAAGGAAGTTACCTCCGATTCAGAGATTCCATGCAAAATGGGATGCTTGACCAACAGTAATACAGGTCCTGAACTTGGAGCGGAACTAGGACAGAGGAAAAGAGGAGAATTTGAATAAGAGAAACAAGAGCAAAAGCATGTGTTATTTTTACTCAGAGAAACAATCTTGCCGCCACTGCTTCTTTCTTCTTCTAATCTCTGGGGGTGAGAGGCAGACACTGATTTCATTGTAATGTGGGGTTTTGCTGCAGATCCCGTGGAGTTGAATAGGGGTGTGGATGCTCATTTTTACCTTACTCATTGTTTGTCTCCCCTCACTTTGTGTGCTTCTGCCCCCAGGTACCGGGCTCAGTTAATTCTTCCTGCAATTAGCATTCGTGGTCAGCTAAGCAGAACTAATGCAACAACCGTTTTTCCTTTGAAGGTTATATTACATGTTTCCAAGGTCCCACGGAAAAGGCTCTTTATGACTAAGCTATTCTTGACCATCTCTAGGAATTTAATTTTCCCTTTTCTGGATTTTTCAAGCCCACCTATTGAATTCGTTAACGTGATTCCCCAGGAAGCACCCAGAGCCACGTACACAACAGGATATAGTCAAATTGTTAGGATTTAAAAATGTTTCCTTCTCTAGGGGTGCAGGACCGGAGTATACATCTCCACTTGTCTTGGGCTATCTATTCATTTTACTGGTTCCTCTGATATATGTATATCATTACTATAAATTGCTCAGTAAAAAAAGAAAAGCCCACTCGTTCAAAATAGATATGAAGAGGGGGCTGAGAGTTCTGACTTCTGCTTATTTCAAAACTATATGCAACGATTGCAGAGAATTCCCCAGATAGCAGATCAGCAAGAAATGTCCCATAAAAAAATTCTATAAAACTTTTTAGAAGAGCGAAGTGTGACTTTTTCATACCACATGCATGATGCCGTTTCATACTTTAAGTGGCCCAACATAGTCAGGAAATTCAGTTAGCTGCTTTGGAAAAATTCTAATGACTCCAAAATGATGGCGTAAATCAGCAAATTTAGAGACATTTAAGTGGAGCTTAACATAGCAAACATGTACTTTCTCTTGGCTGTTTGCTTTTAAGATGTGCCGACAACACCATTTTGTCTCATTTTCTTTCTTTTTTATCCTCTTTATATTAATAGTTAAAAATAGCATGAGAGTTTCAACTGATGATCTTCAGAGATTTATTAGGTCATTAAATATGAAATGTCTGATTTTGAATCAAAGTTTAGTTTATTGTATCTCAAACAAGAAGCAAGTCTGTGCCTAAACTATTGACACAGTTTTGCCATCTGAATGGTAGCTCACTTGTTTAGGGCAGCAGTGAAGAAGCCTGGAGAGCAAGTGGCAGTGAACTTGAGAAAGGCATTTTTCACATCTTGTTGAGAACTGAATATTTTTCCTTGCAAGAAGTGGTCCAAAGCCTGAAAGAAGTGTAATTGGTTGGTGCAAGGTCTAGTGAATATGGTGGATGACAAGAGGGTTTCCAAGTGCAACTTCCATAATTTGAGCAGTGCTGTTTGTGGGACATTTGGTGGAGCATTGTCTTACAAGAGGGTTGGCCTGTCTCTAGTGACCAATCTCAGCTCTTCCTCATAAGCATCCTCATCATCGTATCCAACTGGTTGCAGTAGACTTTCTCAGTTTTCATGAAGCTGTAGGGGATGATACCAGTGTTGGACTAAACAGACACTATTAGCTTTGTTTGATGTGTATTCAGTTTCAGATTGTGTTTCAGCACTTCATCTTTATCCAACCATGTGCCAAACACTTGCCATTGTCAAAAAGAATCCATTTTTCATCACATGTAATGGCGTAGAATTGGTTCGCCTTTACGTTGTGACAGCAAAGAAAGGCAAGCTTCGAGATGATTTCTCTTCTGATGTTCGTCTAATTCGTGCAGAACCTATATATCCTGCTTCTTGACCTTGCCGATTTATTTCAAATGATCCGGTGTTATTGGAATAGTAATGTCAAACCTTGCTGCTAATTCTCACACAGGTTCAGATGGATTCACTTCCACTACAGCTTTCAGCACATCATTGTCTCCTCTGGTTTCAGGTTGTCCATGTGGCCCATTTTCATGATTTTCTCAAACCACCGATACACTGTATGCTGATTAGCCACATCCTTCCCAAACAGTTTGCTGGTATTTTGAGTTGTCTGTGCTGTATTTATTCCACAACATAACTCATATTCGAAAATAACACAATGTTTTGACTTAAACAATGGTTTCACAAAAATTGCTCTAACAAAATTGAAAGAAAATGTACACTTGAAAGAAAGAGGACATACCTTCACAATAAAAATAAAACAAGAGGTGTCAAAGTAAAATGTCAGAGATATCAACTGTCAAACTTAGTACTTACAGAAATTGGATATTTCATACTTAATAACCTAATGAAGTGATGTTACATAAACAAACAAAATCTCAGAAAGAAGTTATACCTTTTAAAAAGGTGTCTCTATTTCTTAGTTTCTGAATCATAACATCACATTTTGTTTACATTTTTTCTTTTCAAACTAAAATATTTTTTCTTATTTTGAAAACTTACACTGAATCATTTGAAAACAGTGGCTCTTATGGCCACAAGGTTGTGTTTCCTGTTTTGCTTTAGCCACTAGGGAACTCTGAGCCAAAATTTTGGCTGGCGTCTAGCAATTTATAAGACCCCGTGGTGCTGACCTAGTTGTGGAGACCCTGCATGTCGCCCTCACTTATTCTATTCTCTCTTATTTGACAAATTTCTGTATTTGTTGTTATACATTTTTGTAAGCCTCCCACCTCATTCTTCCACCTTTTGAAAAGATAAGTTGAGCAACATAGAGTGTGATACTAAAAAATTGCCTTCTGAGAAAGTGGTGAAGGCCTCCCTAGACCCACTAAGAAGGTCCCCATTTTTCTGCTGGGTTTGAGGTCTCTTACCCGGACATCTCTGCCTGTCAGGCAGGGGACCTCAACCCAGCTCAGAGATCACAGTCTGCACACCCTCCTGTGGTGAAGTATACACATACAAATTAAAAAAAACCTTTCTCCCCCTCCTTTCTAAAGGAGTTCTCCCCAGAGGCCACATCCACTTCAAGGGAATGTAGCCAAGTTGTGTCTAGTGCCCTTGCCTAGCCTATGCAATGCCTTCCCCTCAGGGAGAAAGCAAAGGAAGTCTCCTTTGGAAATAGTCATTTTCTCTAGAGGATTCACTTTAGAAATGGAATAATCCTACCGCTGCTTCTGGAAGAAAAAGTAAAGGAATGTCTTCTCTCCTAAAATCTGTTTAGTTAAGATTCCAAAACAAATACATGCACACGCACACACACACACACAAGTGCAAGGCTGTTGCTTGCTCTGATTAAACATAAATCCATTCTCTTGCAACTTACCAAATGATGATGGCTTTCCCCGCGGCCCCCAAGAATGCTACACATGTGTAATTCAGTCCCCTGGCTGTTCATTTCTAAAAAAAAAAAAAAAAAAAATCTGTCGATAGATTTTTTTTTTTTTTCCTCAAAATGTGTGGTTAGGACAGCAGAAATTTCCAACGAGTCAAGTATAGGTGATTAAAGCTTGCAATGTAAATCAGTTAACATCTGTAATTTTCCTTGTTCTCCAACGCTATTAGTTATTTCAAGGGTAAAAAAGGATGTTTTACTTAATTTTTTTGAATCTTACTAGGTACCCGTAACTTAACTTAATGATTTGTATAAGTGATAGTAATTGCTGGGACTACAGTTGAGTATTATTAGCTATAAAATGAACATGGTTATATGTCCAACAGAACTAGCAAGGGACAGAAATGCAGTTGTATCCAAGAGAAAATAATTACAGCAATAATCAGTGTAATTCATGATAATGGCTGAATTGAATTTCACACCATAGCTCCAAGCACTTACATTTAATGAATGTAGTTTGTGCTTGTTTACTAAAAAGGTTTTTAGCAGAAAATCGATAATGTAACTTCAGTGTTTCTAATTGCAAATGCAATTATTTTTTTTTTTAAAGTAGTGGTTCAATAAGGATTTTGTAGAGAAAATTGAGGTATGTGAGTGCTGCAAATGCTGGCGCTTTAATTAGTTACCTGTACATTAGTGCTATGGTGCCTTAATATCTATTTATTACAACATATTGATTAAAATGGATTTGTATTCAATTTTAAGGCTAGCTAATGTAATGGACATTGAGACTTTTCTGGAAGCATTGGCTGGGATTACAACATGTCACTGGGTAATGAGGCTTTCTTCAAGGGGTGATTTCAGAAATCATTTTATAAACCCGATGGTAGGGCCAAGGATTGGAGGGCTAGGACACGCAGTTTCCATCGAGCCAGTGGCAGGATGGGGGTGGCTTTATTATAAAACAGGAGCTGTGAAGATTGATAAAGTCCTTACATATTCTTTCTTACGTGGGCTAACTTCTGTTTGTACCTTTTCCCAAGCTCAACATGTGCCTGAAATGGTTATTCTGGAGTCGATGATTATCCAGAGTAAAAGCCCTTGTCAGAGTATGAGGTTAGGGATCACGGCTAGTTTATCATGGCCCCCTTATTCTGAAGCAGCTGAGGGAAAGTGCCTGGTCTCAGGTGGTGGACTTTTGAGTAAAGCAGCCAGTGGACTCTATTTGGGGGCGGCATCCCTGGTGTATGCAGATGGTAGGTGGGTGGAGTAGCATGCTGTACCTGTCTGGATTTCTTGCTCAGAGCTACCCCTGAGCCCAACCTTCATTGCTCCCTTGCTTACGTAGACATTGTCACCATCACACCACCACCACCACCACCATCATCATCCCCATCCTCTGCCTTGATGTCTTATCTCCATGGTGTGCACTGGATGTAGGATATAGTCTGTTGAGCATTATGCAAGCTTTATCCTAGCACAAAGGTTGCAGATTAACTCTTGATAAACTGAAAATCCTTTCATAGCCTACATTCTAAATATGCATATTCATTGGGCAAGGGTTTCTAACCTCGCTTTGAAGATGTCCTGGTGTCACTGTCTCAAAACAAAATTAATTTTGAACTTGAGTATTTTGAGTAGGGAGAAAGGGGCCAGTTTGTGTATGGTAAGTTTATAAGCAACATTGATATGCTATTGAGATGCAAAAGGTTTTAAAGCCCTGACTCACACAATATTGCAAGGGGTCTATGTGAAAAGCAGGCCTACCTGCAAACCTGAGCTCCAGCAGGGTCTTCTGTCACAGAAGAGCCCCTGGTAGGAGGCTAGTTGAGTTCCTGAACCCCCCAAACCAGGTCTGGGGTGCTGGGTTTTCAAATATCTGTCTCCCCACCTTCAAGTGCCTGCTGGTTCCCACCATATCCAGGAAGACTTTTCTAAGAATGCAGGGTCTGTGGGTCACTCCTGGGCTGCATTTTTTGTGCATCAAATATGGGAGGCATACAGGAAACACTTCTTAAATACCATGTACTGTGCTAAGCATCTCGCTTAGATCATCTCCTCCTTTTTATAGCAACTTTGTTACTATAAAGCATTGTTACTAAAGCATTGTTACTTTCATTTTATAGAAGAGGACAGTGACAGTCAAAGAGGTTAAGTCAGTGGCCCAGACACAGAGGGCCAGGAAGGCAAAGGAGGCTCTGGGGTCCAGGGCTCCCCTGTGTACCTCCCTGTCTCTCTGCCAGCCATTCTGTGTGTTCAGCATCCACTCTACCGCATTGTTAGGTCACGCAATCAGGTGTTTATTTTTCTCATATCTGAACAAAAAACTAATTTCCCTCTGTCCCCTCTTCCTCCCTCAAATCCTGGTACCCTGCCCATAAATCTGTAAATGTCAGGTAAGCAAAGGATGTCAAGGTGCAGACAGCTTGCTGCCCTCCATGTTGGGTGTGAACCCTGCATGGTGTCCCTGGAGGCTGGAGGCTGGAGGCCGGGGTGCGTGGCCCGGAGCTTGTACACATGCCCATCTCAGTGTGTTGTGGTCGTGGTGGCACTAGCATGATAGCACACGTGTGTGACTTCCATCTTCACAGGCCCCTCCCAGAGGGCAAGTGAGATGGAGAGCTGGAGTGCAGCGCTTGTTCAGAGCAGGATGGTGGATGGGGAGCAGGGCTCCAGTCCACTTGCACAGCGACTGTGTGCCCTCTGGGGAGTTCCTTCACTTCTTGGACCCCATGATGGTGGAACCAAGATCCCTGCCTGGACTCTCCTGGGCTTATTGACAAGGCCGGATGGAATCTTTTATTCTTTCTGCATTTTAGAAACTTTAAAGTGCTTGAAAGGGGTAAGAAATCCATCAAGTTAGGGAAGAGGATAAATGAAAACCACTACAGGAAAGGGGTTTCTGGTATATGATTCAGTCCAATCCACAGGAAACCAGCCCCTGAATGCCCCATCCCTTTCCACTACTAATGAGGAAAACTACCCAAGCCTTGGAGAGCTGGAGCCATTCGTCTATGGATTGAAAAGCGAATGCTTAGCCTAGCTTTCTTCGTCCTTTTTGGCACGTGGCAGATGTACAATATGGTTCCATGGAGCCATGGCCTGGAGGAATGATCTGTCTGCCAGACTGGAAAAGACAGACACTCTGTTTGACCAACAAATGTATAGAAAATAGTGGCCAGTAAGTAGCAATTACATAATAATCTTATCCAAAGAAAATGTGGGCTCAAATTAAGATGATTTCACCAGGGAAACATTAAGGTATACAAAGAGTTCTTAATAAATAGAAACAAATAGTGCAGGTTTTGTGCCGTGGCTATTTTCGATGGTTATCTGCCCTTGCCTCTGCTGCTGGGGCTGCATTTTCCACGGGGCTCAGTGCGGCATTTTGCTCTACAAAAACAACTAGCTCCTTTCCAGCCAATGATTACTTGTAATTATGCTTTCCCCTGCTATTATTCTAATAGACCTGTCATGTTGCTCGGAGGACTCTGGCATTTGGAATATACGACGGCTTTTATGGATGGACTGCTGGAACACTTAATATAGCTCTATTTTTGAATTATCAAGTTCTATCCTTTTGAAGTCTGTGTTAGTGGAACTCCTATTTATGAGATGTGCTGTGCTTAAAGGTTTGCTATTGATGAAGAGGTCCAACAGAGCCTTTATCGTAAGCACGGCAGCATTCTCCCTGAGAGATAAACAGCCATGTTAAAAGGTCTGGTGTGTACCTAGGCTGCAAATTACTGGCCAAGTACCGCATAACAGTGTACTTCAAAAATACCTTTATGCTTCTTGTTTGTTCTCTTTTCCATAGAGATGAATGACATTTCTTAAAACACAGAGGGTGGAAGCATGCTGGTCATTGTTGGTCATCAACGTTAATTGGGTTTGTTCTGGTACAAGGTGTCTGAGTAGGTGCACAGAAGTGGCTTACGTCCCCTTGAGCTGCTCCTTTGAAAATTTCCTTACACCTAAGGTAGACTTGGCTGGATTTAAGCAGTTTCTGGAGGGGAAAGAGGGTTTATGAGAAAGGATAATTCTGCCTGTTATGGAGAATCAAAAAAAACCCCACTGGGGCAGAGCAAGGGCCAGTGGCTTCGGGCAGTGGTATGTGCTAAGAGAGGGCTGTGCTGCTTTCCTCCAGCAGAGATCTTGGAAAGGCATGGCCTAATGCAGAAGTTGTTATCAGACGTGGTCCCCAAGGGTCTGATTACCTGGGCAATTTGATGGGCAAACCAGCCAGTAGGTTGGTTTGGAGTTTACCTTGGTAGCTCAACCAGGTTGCCCTCTTGTGAGCCCAGCTACTCCAAGATTCTAGCAGATATTCCGGAAGCAGATACAATTCCCTTGGCAGCCCACATTGCAAACACAGCAGCAGGTCCATGCAGCAGCTCTGGACCATGTGGCAAGAATTTATATTGATTCCGAGAGAAGGCAGGCTGTTGCTCTGGAGTGCTCGCCTGGTGTTTTTCATTTGGAACCTTCATGCATCAGACCCTTGACTACACGCTCCCTGTCTAATTCATCTTCACCCATATATTTTACCATGTCAGATAGCCTTCCCCCTAAGCTTCTCTATTTACTAGCTGGTGTGACAGATGGCAGCAACTCTGAGCCATGTTAGATGGCATTTGTATGGCCCCAGTGCCAGAAGCATTCTAAGCACTGGTGTTGCATATTTATTGATCTCCATATTCCCAATAATCTGATGCCCGTCACATTTGACAACATTATGTGGAGAGGTCAGCTAGATGGGGCTAATGAAACTGTTGCCAAGATGGATGTTGTTTTCCACAACATTACCCTTGCAAATAGCTGTCAGTGGGGTATTTCACTGTCGGGCTAGGCATTTGAGAGCTTTTTTTTTTTTTTTTTTTTTTTAAATAGTTGACGTTAACATTAAACAAAACCCGAAGCTATTAAATCTTAGTATTTATATACAATAGAAAACATGGAAGCCCTGGCATCTTTCCAAATGAAAATCTTATTAACAGACATGATGCTTGTGGCAAAGTCCTCAGCAATTGGAAATTGGCTTGGCTGTCTAAAATGTTTGACGAATTAGCCCGAGATGATGTGAAGTACCAAATGGGAAATGGCTGAAGTCTGGAGGATTAAGCTGGCAAATAGAAAGGCTTGCTGCAGTCCGGAGGCGCACAGCGTCTGGCTGTTTCCAAGCTTTCATGCTGCTGTGAGCAGCTGGTGCAAAGTGTGCTTAGGTTTAGATAAAGCTTTATGAGAAAAAAGGAAGAAGGAGGGAGGAAAGAAGGAAGGAAGAAAGGAAGGAAGGAAGGAAGAGAGAAAGGATTTGCAAGGAGGATGGAGTTTAATGAAATGCTGCACACGAATGACACTGGAAATGCATCAGAAGCAGCACTGGAAACGTGACAGACAGATTTTCCACACCTGAATCCAGAGCCCTTGGGAAACCCTGTGAAAGGGCAGGAAGGCTTTCCCCACTGTCTGTCTGAGGGCTACCGTGCTGGACCGGGATCCTGATGGCGCCTTCTAATGAGTCCAGCCTGGTTTATGTCCAGGTGGATATTTAATTGGTAAAAACTTAGTGAGTAGTTGTAGACAGCGGTGTGCAGATGCAATTTTTGAGAACCCTGTTTCATGCCTTGATGAGGCCACTGAAGATGCTGAGTCCTTTAAGGAAAGCACAGTAAATTTTTAGTGGAAATGCGGTATTTTACGAAAGCAGGCCTATTTAATGGGCTTCTTCCCAGCAATGTTCCTCTTCCACCTCTACCCCAGAGCAGACACAAGCAAGAGCACAAAATAGAATTAATAATACTTGGCTACTGGCTCATCCAGAATTTTCTCGACAATGAATTCATTTATCCAGTTCTAGCATTTAGGAACATTAATTCACCACGTCGCTTACAGTCACAAAAACTGAGGAACTTCTTGACTTGTTATTTTGCAGTGTTGGAGGAAGGATGCCAGGGAAGAGCTGACTAACTCTTGTTCCTTTTTCTTTAGCAAGTCTCAGTACCTCTTCCCATCACGTCCTTTTTCAGGCTATGCCTTCTGCATTGTGTTGAATGAAGTAGAAAAGAATTGTCAAGTTCGAGGGCAGTTAAATTCAGTACTGGGCAGAGGCTTATGTTTTTATCAGATGGAAAACTTGTTTCTCTTCCATTCCCTCCCCCTCCCCCAATTTCATGGAAGATACATATGTGTGTGTGTGCATATATATGAAACTATGAAACCATTAAGAAAACATGTTTTCTTTTTGATGAATACCTAAAAGGAATGAAAGAAACAAAGCCAGCAAAGGCAAAAGTCAGCTCCAAGTAAGGCGGAGTGGTACAGCATATTGTCACGATTTAAGAGACAAAATTCTCATTAAAGAAAAACACCATTAAAAAGTAATATGTGAGAGATACAAGTTAAAGTTGCCCTAGGTAGCTTTAATTTAGGCATGAGGAAATTATATGGATAGTAGTTGCTATGGTAACTAGTAGACAATATGCTGCTTATATTGCTACTGAGATATCTTGTACTTTAGCAAAATAAGGGGGAAAAAGACTTCCAGGAGAGTGCCAACACTCCATGGAGGGAATGCTTCTCATAAACATTTTACTTCTTCCGTTTTAGTGTTTATTTATAATGAAATGAGTAGCTACAATTATATACAGCTTGTGGGTTGGTTTGTTGTTACTATTAATATTTTTTCTGAGATGTCCCTTTAAAAGCCTCGTCCCCGTGGCATAGCTGGGGGTGTCCTGCGGTCACCCTGGAAGTTTTCAGGAGGAGAGTTCTGTGGTTCTGTGTGCCATACTGTGAAGGAAGGACGGATGTGGGTCTGTTCGGGGCCGGAGAATTCAGGGCAGGGCAGGGAAGGGCAGATGCTGGGAGGGGCCGTGGTTTTATGCATTATGATGTATTTGGTACTTAGCACCATTTTGAAAAATGCTTGAGGTCTTTTCTGGAGATAATTAAGATGCTTCAAGGGGGAGTGTGCTGAAATGTGGTTGTTTCACATACAGGCTGCAGCTGAGACAGAAGCAGGGAAGGATGCAGTGAAGGGGCAGATGACGATTGCCACAGGCAGGTGGCCTCACACAACCCAGGTCCCAGTTTGGCCTGGGGGCCTGGTGGCTGTAATAATCCCATAGTGGCTCATCCAGTGGTTGCTCTGTCTCCTCGCAGCTCTAGAGCCCTGGCTCCTGGTCTGCTCTGGGCAAGCTCAGGGTGCTGCCCAGAGCACCCTTTCAAATTCTTTAGACAAAACTGATCTCTATTAATTAAAAATTTATGTCAGTCAGGACTTCTTGCATTTGGGATGGAAAAGGGGATTCTTAAGAAAGGGAAATGTAGAACTAGGGCCCACCAGCCCTAAATGATGAGAGCGTGGGAAACAAAACTTGAAACCACTGAAACATCTTGCTTCTGCACACACTTTTCTTAGCACAAACTTGTACCCAATTTTCTCTCCCTGAGGCAACAGGGAACAGAGGACCCAGCATTACTTTGGAGCTAGAAAATCTTGAGTTCTAGTCCTAGTTCTGCTATCTCCTAGCATTGTGGCTTAAAGGAAGCAATCCACTAATATTTCTCATTTGCAAAATGCTTTTGGCCAGGCATGGTAGCTCATGCTGGTAATTCCAGCATTCCGGGAGGCCAAGGCAGGGGGATTGCTTGAGGCCGAGAGTTGGAAGCTGCAGCGAGCTATGATCATGCCACTACACTCCAGCCTGGGCAACAAAGTGAGACTTGGTCTCTTAAAAACAAATCCTTCACCAATCAGTGGGGACTGGATAAATTATAGCAGCAAACACTCAAGTTGCATACCTGGGTTGTGAGTTCCACTGCTCAACAGCTGTGCCCTACTCCTCCTGTGGCTAGTCCTGGTGGTGAGTCAGTTGTTTCAATTATCTGGCCTCCTTTTTCTCATCTGCAAGTGGTATCATTGGTCTTCCCAGCTTCAGAAGGCCCTGTTGCTGCTTACACTCTTTGGTTATATGGCATAGACTTTTCCAGTTGCCTAAATGTTTTTCCTTTAAGAAATATGTGCAGCCAGATGTGGCAGCTTACATCTGTAATCCCAGCACTTTGGAAGGCTGAGGCTGGAGGACTATTTGAGGCAAGGACTTCAAGACCAGCCTGGGCAACATAGCAAGATCCCCATCTCTATGAAAAATTAGAAAAATTACCCAGGGATAGTGAAATGTGCCTGTAGTCCCAGCTACTCAGGAGGTTGAGATGGGAGGATTGCTTGAGCCCAAGAATTTGAGGTTGCTGTGAACTATGATGAATCCACTGCACTCTAGCTGGGGCAACAGAGTAACCCTATCTCAAAAAAAAAAGAAAGAAAAAAGAAACGTGCAAAGAACTCGGCAGCCTTCGTGGTCAAATGCAAATCCCTCTTCTTTTTCTGAATATGAAGACCTGTGCAAATGAAAGGTTGGTTTAAAATGAAATTATGTGTATATTACAGACATGTCTTCTAGATCAGGGAGAAACAGAAGAAATCATCAAATTGAGCACTTTGCTTTTAGGCTGAAAATGGGTTTTAATGAAACAATTGAATTTTTTCCAGAGTTCAGGCGACTAATGTGAGGCCTCATGATCCCCAGGTTGTCCGTACTTTAGTTGCCTCTTGCTGCTGCAGTTTAGACTTGGGTAGAGCTCCCGAGAAGAAGGCTGTCCTGGGGAAAGGGTCAGGACAGTGATCTTTGCCCAATTACTGTTAAAATAAATACCACATCACCAGAAAAGAGACAGTGGGCTAAGAACCTACAGGAGGCAGGGGCGGGAGGGGCGGGAGAGGGGCCAAATTGCTTGGAGAGCGTTATTTCATCTGGTTCACCTCTGAAGCCCTCTGCGGGTGGATGCTTCATAGCTTTCCCCATGCAAAACTCATTAGACTGTGAAGTAAGTCGAGTAAGAATCAATTTTTTGTCTAGCCCCAGAAATTCTTTGGAACACTATGTCAACATGGTTATCTTCTCTGCTGAAACTGATTTGAAAATATCAGAATTTCCATGGATATTTATAGGATTTCCATGTCCTGTCTGGCTCTCTTCATGCAAGCATGGCCACACAGGGGCTTGGGAGATGTAGAGGCAGCCAGGTGCACTTATTTTTACAGAGGATAATTATTACAGTCTCTCCTTCCAGAAATAAGGCTTTTGTTTTATGTTTTCAGCTAGAACTTGTGAAATATTAGGATATTTTACTGCCTTAACATTCTGAATTGTTTGCCCCCTCCATATTGCAATCTAAAACTCATTAGCAGTTGAACAATTTAATCAGAATGAATCAAGTTGTGAAATGAATACATGGGAAGTTCACATAGCCATAAAACATAGCTGAAACTTTTCAGAACAGCTTAATAAAACTTAGAAGGCAGCCAGAAATAAATGATTATCCTGGACAATATCAGGGTAAACAGAACCCAGAGCCATGAACTCGGTAATTGTTCTTTCTCACTCAGCACATTTGCCAAGGCTGGGTCTTAATTCATGGGATGGACCACTGATTATAGGGATTTAAGCTGCCAGTCCTTCTGTACAATGTTTCTCTTCACAATGAACATGATCAGAGGAGCACACTGCAAATAAGTATTAATACATTAAGCCTGACTTTGATTTCAGGAGCGTTCCTTCATTAAAAACTGATCCCAGGGGTGCTGGGAGGCTCTGATCCATGTTTATAGAAGACTTCAATTTCAAGAGTGTCCTTTATGCTGTGCTTTAAAAATAGGATTTATCCCAGAATTCCTTCTGCAGAACCAGGTAAGAGTATTTTGTGCAAGTGGGTTCCTGTTTCATTTGGGTTGTATTCACATTAAATACCACAAATTGTCCTGTAGCGTCAGCTGTGTTATCCGTTTAAATTCAAGGCCGCTAACAGGGTGACCAAGTTGAATTGCCCAAGACCTTTTCTGTTTCTGAAAGTCTTGCGTCCTGGGAACCCACTGACTCCCAGGGATGATTGCCTGAGAAAAGTCCCATTGGTCCACATATTTTTCCGGCCTCAATGTCTGAAATTACTTTGCTTTCAACGTCTTAACAGATTTACATAATATTCATAATGATCGTAATCCAGGATTATAACAATCCAGAATTGTTACATACGTCTTTGTTCATAACTTTCATCCCATACTCCTCAATCGAAGCATCTGTTAATATTTAGGCTTTTACAACCTATGCTTGGGTATCTGAGGCTTCCTCATCTTGATATTGTCAGTGAGATATTAAGTCTTAATTTCTTAATGCTATGAATACTATATTAAATAATTAATTTTTAATACTATAATTCAGATCTCACCCCCGATCTGCGTAGGCTTGGGTAGCTCCAGAATGAGAAGCTCCAGCCTTGTCACTTTGGTTTCTTTTTTGTTATTAAGTTGCCTTCATGACTGGATTTGTTCACACAAAGACTTCTCAACACTCCTGCTTACTCTTTTGACTTTTGAATGAGATCAATCCTAACCTCGCCACCCCTCATTGTGCTTTAGAAGGCGAGCCCTGCTCCATGTTAGGCCTCACTTCTCACTTGTGAAGTGGCGATGGGAAGGCTGATGCTACAGGGAGGCCATACCCATAGGCACAGGTACAACCCCAAAGTATTAAGTGCTGTGGTGTTCAGGTACATGCCCAACGATGGGCCAGGGCCCATTAGTTACTGATTGGAATGTCCTGATTGTGGTGTCACTACAAACTCCTAATCCATGACTTCAGGGGTACCTCATGGCCCACGGTCAAAGAGGCACCACCAGAGAGAGGGCCAATTCAGTTCTTTATGAATTATCGGTGGGCTGTGGGATGTTTTAAGTTCAAAGTTAAGTTGATTGTTATATAATAGTTCAGTTTGTATATAGAATAATTTTCTTTCTTTCTTTCTTTCTTTCTTTCTTTCTTTCTTTCTTTCTTTCTTTCTTTCTTTTTTTTTGAGATAGAGTTTCACTATGTCACCCTCCAGGGAGTGCTGGGGAGTCATAGCTCACAGCAACCTCAAACTCTTGGGCTTAAGCAACTCTCTTGCCTCAGGCTCCCAAGTAAGTGGAACTACAGGCACCTGCCACAATGCCCACCTATTTTCCGTTGCAGTTGTCATTGTTGCTTAGCTGGCCTGGGCCAGGTTGAACCTACCAGCCTCGGGGCATGTGGCTGGTGCCACAACCACTGTGCTACGGGTGCTGAGCCAATATAGAATAATTTCTTGATTCCCTTGCCCAAGATTCTGGTCTACCTGGGCTTACTTCTGAATACCTTTTAAACTGCCCTCTATTGGATTAATCAAAATTTGGCACTGATATGTGTTATTTGTTTGGTTACTGGCAACTCTTAACATTGTACATCCATACTTATACTAACAAATAAAATGTCTCAGTTTCTTTATCCTTCTTCTAAGCAATATAAGGTTATTAGAACATTACAGATCAGCCAGAAGTAAAATTAACATTTGTGTAATTTTTTTTTAGACAGAGCCTCAAGCTGTCACCCTGGGTAGAGTGCTATGGCATCACAGCTCACAGCAACCTCCAACTCCTGGGCTTAAGCGATTCTCCTGCTTCCGCCTCCCAAGTAGCTGGGACCACAGGCGCTTGCCACAATGTCCGGCTTTTTTTTGTTGTTGTTGTTGCAGCCGTCATTGTTGTATGGTGGGCCCGGGCTGGAATCGAACCTGCCAGCTCAGGTGTATGTGGCTGACGCCTTAGCTGCTTGAGCCATAGGCACCAAGCCAACATTTTTGTAATTTTTTCATCTACTTCTATTGTTGTTTACTTCTATTGTTGTTACTATTATTATTACTGTTTCTGTGATTATTATTATGGAATATTTTATAGCAAATCCCCGATATGTCTTTGTACCTAGAAATACTTTAGATAATGAGAATTTTTCCCCCTTAACCACTATGCTATTATCACAGTAAACAAAGTAAACAACAGTTTTTAATATGATTTTCTACCCTCTTTGTTTTTGGATTTCCTCACTTATCTCAAAAATCACTTTTATAGATGATTTATTTGAATAAGTACACAAATACGTTTCACATATTTTAAGTGATATTTTCTTAAGTATATTCTACCCTCCCTCCTCATTTTTAAAGAGCCATTTATATTTTGAAGAAAATGTAAAATGTGCCATGGTCTGAATTTTGCTGGTTTCTTCTACCTGGTGTCTTACAGCTTATTCTTCTATGCCTGGAGGAATATTGTTAACTAGTGTTTAAATTCAGGACTCTGTTGAGCAATAGCTCTTTGGAGATGTTGCCATGTACTTACCGCATCACGCGGAGAGGCACAGAAATGTTTGGTGTTTCCACTTTTATTGATCGATCAGGTTTGGTGGTATCAGCTGAATCTCTCATTATGAAGTTAAAACTTCCACTTAACACATCAACATATAGAAAATAAACATTACATAAAATTTACCATTTTAACCACTTTGTAGTGGATACTTTAGTGGCTTTAAGTATATTGCACAATGTTGTGCAACACCACCATCCATCTCAAGAACTTTCTTATTATTGCTGTTATGGTTTGAATGAGTGTCCTCCCAAACTCAGGTGTTGCTAAGATAGTGTTAAGAGGTGACTGGGGGAAGGGGGGGGGGGAGCAGAGACAAGATGGCTGACTGAAGCCAGCTTTCCACAGAGGCTCCCATCCAGAAGGAGAGTTAAAGGACAGAAATTTAGCAAGTAACCTGGTGGATTAGAGCTGCACCAAGAGAGAAGGTTGAAGAACGCACATCAACCCCACTGA
>CAUYPK010138785.1:0-12787 GCA_963574355.1 Loris lydekkerianus
GATACTTTCTACCACATCTTTACATTCCTTGATTGTCTCCTTCATTTCATTAAACCCTCCTATATCCTTTCCACACTCTACATATTTCTCATCCAACTTTTGGTTCTGTCTTTCCATTTTCTTGTCCATTCCTTTTTTGTCTTTATCATCCATATTTTAAATTTCCATTCTGTCAAGTCCATTAATTCTTTATAGGTGGAGTCTTCTGCAGTAGCTGCCTCATGGTCCCTTGGGGGAAGCTTCTCTGTTTTGGTTTTTCATGTTTTCTGAATTTTTCTATTGGTTCCTCCTCCTGTGTTCTTCTTGTTCACTTCCTTGTCCTCCTTTTTCCATCTCACTGCCTCCTTTTCTTTAAACAGAAGTTCTTGCTTTTGATGACAGTATGCTTCAATATGTTGCCAGGACACCAGGTGCACTGTGGTTTTTATAGGAGACAGAGAGCACAGCCAGGAACCTCTATGGTCCTTATTCCAAATTTAGTTGCCTTCAGTGATTGCTTGATTGTTTCCACAGCATTCAGACCCTGCTGGGTTGGGATCTTAAAGCTCATAAGAATCCTTCAGGGACAGGTCTCATAGTGCTCCCTGATTCCAGTTCCTGTGGGATACAGAAATCCCTAAGCCTGTCCCAAGAGTGGAGTTTTGATCCTGGAAGGCAGAATGAAGACAGTCATGCTTTAGGCCCCTGCTAAAACCTTCTTGCATCCTTCCCATAATGGCAGCACTCTGGCTACCCAGACCTACTCAGTATGGCTGCCTCACCAGCCACCACAACTATGGGAAGCCCACTCCAACCAGCATTCAGATCTGGTTGCTGTTCAAGCCTGCCCACTCTTCCAAGCTTTCCTCTCAATGTGCAGCTTCCCCCAACAACTGAAAACTCCAGAAAGGCTTCCTCCCATCCTCTGTGGGGAGCAGCTGATCCCAGCCAGTTGCAATCACTTGCCTAATTAATCAGACTTCCACCATTCTGAATCATACACTGTACCCAGCTCACCACTTCCTCACTGTGCTCCCTGAGCTATGACTCTGGGTAAGGTCCCTGTACCAGGTATGACCGAGTTCTCTCTTTTTTTCTGAGTTGTTCTAGGAGAGCTCAGCTGAAGCTTCCTTCTGGTTTGTTATCTTGCCTCCTGTAGTATATTTTGTAACTAAATACTGTGATGCCTCTAGCTTTGTTATATTTGCTCAATTTGCTTTTGCTATTTGGAGGCTTTTGTGGTTATATACACATTTCAGGATGGGCTTTCATATATCTCTGAAAAACATCAATGGAATTTTGATAGGGATTGCATGAAATTTGTAGATTACTTTCAGTTCTATGAACATGTATAATAAGAACACTCAGTAAATTAAAAGGAATTAACCTTAATGCCATGAAGATTATATAGGACTAACCCACAGCTACGTCATGCTCAATTGAAAAAAGTTGAAAGTTTTTGCTTTCAAATGCCCACTTTTCCCACTTGTATTCACCATAGTTTGGATATCCTAGCCAGAGAAATTTGGCAAGATAAATAGATAAAAGACATCTAAATAGGAAATAAATATGTAAAATGTTCATTGTTGCTGACGAAATGATCTTATATTTAGAAAACTCTAAATCTCCAGCAAAAGCAAATATAACTAATAAACAATTCAGTAATGTTGCAGGACAAAAAATAGATTCACAAAAAAGCAGTTGCATTTTTTCTGGACACTAACAAGGACTTTCCAAAATAGAAGTAAAGAAAACCATTCCACTAATTTAGCTACAAAAAGATACTTAGGAATAAATTTAACCAAGGAAATGAAAGAACTATATGCTAAAACTATAAAATGATAATAATGAAAGAATTTGAAGAAAATGCAAATAAATGGAAAGATATTCCATGTTCAAAGATTAGAATAATTAATATTGTAAGAATGGGGCATCTTGGAAGCTGGATCCTGGGGCCACAGGGGGTAGCCTGGAACCTGGGTCCACAAAGGGCAGTCCTGGAGCTGAGTCTATAAGAAATGTCCTAGTGCCAGGGTTTACTGGGACAAGCCTACATCCTGGGTCTCCTGTAGTAGGCCTCGACCTTGGGTCTGCTGAAGAATGGGTTGTAGGGGCCAGCCTGCAGTGTGCGGGGCTCAGGCCCATGTTTGGCATTGTGCAGGTCGGTAGCCTATATCTTCAAGTGGTGGTATGGTGCCTGAAGCCAGGGGTGTTTATGTGTTACTGTGGTGAACCTGAACCTGAGGCTGTATGGAGTAAGCTAAAACTTTGGTGGGCTGGAACTTGGGGTGGGCCTGGAGCCTGAGGCTACAGGGACTGGCTTGATGCTAGGTAGGCCTGGAGCCTGCATCTGGATGTTATGTCCACAGGGGCCATTGGGATTTGAGTGGTGTTGTTGTGAAACCAGAAATCGAGCCTGCTGGATAGGCCTGGACCCTGAAGCTGTGGGATCTTGCCAGGTGCTGGGGCTGGCATGGAGGCTCAGCAGCTTGCCTAGTATCGAAGCAGGCCCAGTTTTAAGATCTGTGGCAAAGTCTGAGGCTCACTTTTTCTCCTTCCCCTAGGTAAAGGGCATCTCTGTGTTGGCTGGAGGTGGAAAAGGAAAGATACAGGAAATGTAAAACTGTTCTTCCTCCTCTATTTAATTCATCTTTTCTTATCTCTATGTAATCACCTGTTTTTTCATTTTTTTATTAATTCTTATGAGGAATTTTGTGTGTTTTGCATAGTTGTTCACTTTGCTATTTCTGTGGTGAGATGAACACTGGAAAGTCCTATTCCACAATTTTGCTGATGTAAGCCCAACAACAAAATCTTAAAAATGTTTCTTATATGTGCTTTTGCTTAAAATAATGTTTTTCCTGTCAATCTACCTTGGTGTTTCTTCAGTGGTTTTTCTGCACATTTGTCTTCACCCACACCGTGGCTCTGCTTCTATTATCGCTTTTCTTCTCTACATCACCAATAATCATTTTCTTTTCTCATTCTTCCACAGGCAGAAAATAAAATTATTCTCGATTTTCATTGCAAGTTATTTTAATCATTCTACTTTCAATAGATTTCTGCCAACACCATGGTCTTCAAATTTTAATTTCTTTCCTAAGTGTATAAAAAAAGTATTCTGGCAAACCAAGAACATCCCTTCTTTAAGAGTAATTCTGATACCAGGCATTATGATAATATCATCTGAGCTCTTGGAAAAATTAAACAAAACTAGAATAGGTAATAGTTTTAATCATCCACTTAAAATGAATCTATCTCTTTTGGGGGCATTTGTCATGATCTCTTCTCCCTAATTATAACTTTTAGTGTTATAATTATATATGCCATGACACTACTGGTTAACATTCCCTATTATTTATTGACAAATGGAATATCTGACAAAAGTAATCAGAACATTCAAGATTTTAGTAAGTTTAGTTTAGAAAGCACTGTTCTCAGAGGCAGTTGATTCTGTTGCCTTTATGGTATTCATCTTCTCCTGTTTATTGCTAACCTCACTTACTGTTTAGGAAAGGGAGACTTGGGTTTCATATAGAACACATGATTCGCATAGTCCATCTGAAGCATCTAGGAGTTCCAATTATCAATCACTGTTGATTTCACTTTACATAAGACCAGATGAAAAACACATAAATTAACAAAATCATTTATGATGATGTTAATATCATCTTACCATAATAACCAGAATCAACCTCTCAATATTTCAGGAAATTGTTTATTTTAGCCTTCTTATCCTTCTCAATTTTATTAACACTTATAATGAGATGAATGAGGAAATATGGGAGAGAAGAAGGAACCCCAGTTATTTTCTCAAATGAGATTTTTGTTTTAAACCATCATTTAAGTTGTCTATCAGTAAGATTTACATGTCATTTATCTGCTCATTTGTATCATTGCCACTGATAACTGAGAGTCACTGAGATAACTGCCAATAAAAAAAGAGTGTGAAGGTTCAGAGGTATGATGTGCTTGGAGATAGGCAATAATTTCATGACTTATCAGTAAAGGTAGGTCTGCCTGGAAATGCATAGGACTGAGAGGAAAAAAAAGGTGGCACTGAGGACTGAACATTATTAAACTAGACATGAGCAATTAGGTGACAATGACTAATGAAAGAAAACAATTTTTTCTGCCTCTCAGAGTAAAAAGGTTTCTTTGAAAAATGTAAGCCTCAGGTGAAAATAGAGCACACATTCATCAATTCATTCACCATGTATCTTATGATTTGCTGCTATGTGCTAGGCAGTGTGATAAGCACCACATATATAATGGTGAGAACTTTAGACATGGACCTTCATGAAACTTCTAATCTTGGAACAGAAAGTGATTATTCTATGTCCACACCAGATCTCTGAACTGAATTTCCTCATCATTTAGTTTGTGGATAGAGTATTGCACCACAAGCCATATTAGGAACAGTAAAAAAAAGCAATAACATTCTCTACTATTAATGACATGGGGAAAAATGCGGGAGAAAATGAACTTATATATGTGTCATATCTGTAATATTTTGAAGGAGCTTTAAATATGCCTATAGAAATTCATTGATTTTATAAACAAGTTTTCTATAATAAATGAGAATTTGAAAGGAGAATTTAAGAAAAAGCGATAAAATTATACTTTTTTTCTATAAACAAAGCTGTTGAGTTGGTGACTATTTGTATTTATATTTAGTTGAAATATGCCTAAACCCTGTTTTAGCATTAGAATTGTGATAAACATTGGTGGAGGTTAATGGGGATAATTGCCCACTTAAGCTACTGCTGCTGACAGATAAATCTCTGGCAAAGAAATGATTGCAGCCAAGAGCAGAATCACCATACCCCAGGGACCTCTAAAGTTTTAATCAAAATTGTTTTAAGTTATTTTAAACAATTATCTTTACTATCTGAAAAGTAGTGATCATGATCTATTGAAAAGATATTTTATTTATATTAAATCTTCAAAGATGTAACCCTGTGCATGTCAGATTCATTTTCTTTCATTTTACAAATATTATAACCTTTATTCATACAAAATTACATGTTGCCTTAGTTTATACTGGTTGCTTAACAAAATACTGTAGAATGGGTAACTTATAACTGACAGACAGTATGTTTTTCATGGTAGTGAAGGCTTGGAAGTCCAAGATCAAGTTGGTGATAGACGTTTTGTCTGATGAGGGCCCATTTCCTGATATATAGGTTGTCACCTTCTCACTGTAACCTCACATGTTATAAATGGAGAGCAATTTTCTAAAATTTCTTTTATGAACCCACTACTGTCAATTCATAATGAGGGCTCTGTCCTCATGAGCTAATCACCTCTCAAGGGCTATACCCCTTGATACCATAAGTTGGGGAGTTAGGATTTTAATATATTAATTTTAGGGGGGGACATTTATGTGCTGCAGATAGCTCCCAGAATTTGTGTATTATGTCCTTGAAAATTGATAAGAGATGTGCTACTCGGGTATAATGAAAATATAAAATGTGGGGGTAGGGGTATGAGACAACTTCTCCATTAATTTCTCAGTAGAGCATCTGATCTGGAGAAAAGAATTGGTTTTATGTGTATTTGTTGTTATCTATTATATATTTTTCATAATAATATTAAGATTAAACTGATTTTAGATAATATAAGGTTAAGATGAAATAAGGCAAAATAGAATAAATATTGAATTCATAAGGAGATTTAGAATTCAGATTCCAAGTTCCCTTTTCTCCTAACATAGTCAAGAATGTAATCCAAATAAAATTTTATACTTAATAATACAGGTGTTTACTATTTACTAATCCTTATTAATTATTTATTTAGTAAATTTAACATATCTGAATCTGTATAAGAAGCAAATCAATGTATCTATAAGTTGCTCTAAATAGTAATAAAAATTTTTCAAAGAAAATGATATACAAATAAAGTATTTATTTCCTTAAGTATTAAAAACATAAATTTTAAAGAGAAAAATTTATACACTTTGTAAATAATCCTTGGATCACCAGAATTTTATATGTGTGCTTGGTAAATCATAAAAATTGAGATATAAAGAAATTAGGAGATTTAAGAAACATTGGAAAAGCCTACATCAATTAACTGTTAAAAAAGCAATAAAATATGAGTCATTAGCATTCAAACTATTTTGAACAAATTTGTGTGGCCAAAGAAATTTGACTGGAGTCCCAGATATGATTTTATTGTTTGCTTGCAAATACTGGTAAGTTAGAAACATAATTTACTTAGAATATTTTCTCATATTATACCATGAAAATAATCTCCAAGGTTGTAAACATTTCTAAAATATAATATAAATATTTTACATTTCATATAAATTACAGAAATGTCTAGATTTATTTCAAAATTGAAATCTTGGAACAAATTCAGTAAGTTATCTCTCTGTACATTTTTCATCTAAAAAAACTAAAAAACAAAAACCTACATCTGGTTTAAAAATACCCAGTCACACTAGAGTTGGAAATTTTAAGAACTCTAAAAAAATTATCTCATTTTAGTTTTTAAACTATTCAATATTCATTCTTTTTACCTTAAAAAATATACTTATATATGTAAATATACATAATATAAATGTACATTATAGATATACATATTTGTGACTTTATTTCCAATTCTAAACAATATCCCTTGTCCTTTACAGCAATGAAGTAATTTGTATTTATTGTTTCCTTGGTTAAGGTTACTCAGCTTTCTTTCTATGTACCAAAAATGAAGATGGGATGAAAGTAATTCAATTATTTTTATATCTTTGTACTTAGTGGTATGTAAATCTCCTCGGACCTATTGTGTTCCAGAAAAGCAGAAATTCTATTACAAGCAATGTCAATGTGTTTTTTAATAGTTATTCAGGTGAAGAAAGGGAACCAATGTATGTCTTGGGAGCCTGGGTTTCTTCAGCCACCATCCTTTAGCACAAAAATCCCTACAATAATAATCAAATGTGAAATATTTTTTTGCAATGAGGTGTTATGTGAGGCACAGCGAGTCCAAGTAGTTCTCCTGAGGTTATATGACAAAAAAAGTTATGATTATATAAAGAAATAACATACCTCTCTATGATTCCCAAATTTAGGTCCTTTCCGTTGCATTATGCTGTTCAGCCCCACATCATTTACCGGTCCTCCTTCCAAGGAAGAAAAAGTAATGTATGATTATAGCCTGAATTTAGCTGCAAATGATTCAACTAGCATTCTGTGGAGCCAACATTAGTATCAAAGATTCTGCTTTTTGTAGAATTGAGCAACTATGAAGACTGAACAATAAGACATGATTGTGGAGATGGAGACGAAATTAGATTCAAAGGAAATTGCTCCATTCCTATGATGTAGCTGGAGTGCAATTTTGAAATTCATTTGATGGTCTTTTGCATCATATTTCCTTGGTAGAATGAAGAGAGATAAGAAGAACAAAGCTCAAAATAAACAGATCCCTAAAAGTCAGGGAACACACAATTGGATGGGGAAAATAATGAAGACTGACTTATCGCTGAACACACTCCATGAAAAATATGCTGAAAATACAAACACAATATTTAATGTCCCACAATTGTATTTGCTGAAGCTGGATGTACACTCAAAAATATAAATGACTATACAATGTCGATATTATAGTAAAAATAACATTATAAAGAACTTACTGTATTTATACAGCTATGTAAGTATTATCTAGTTTCACAAGACTGTTGAGGTATGTCTTATTATTCCCATTTTACAGATGGCAAAACTAGAAAGTTCTCATAAATTACAAAATTATATATGTAAAACTCAATTAAATGACATAACCAAAAGTGGTATGAGACTTTAGGGCTGGAGTGGTTAAGAAAATTTTATTTATGGAGTTGGGATATGGGTGGGAACTTGAAACGCAGGATTTAGGGAACAGCAAGGAGATGTTCTCAAGAAAAAGCATACTAGCTTTTTTGTGATTTATTAGCAACAAGAATGCATATAGATTATGTAGGGAGCAGCGGAGAGCAAATGTCAATGAGAGAGCATTGTTTCTGCCATGGCAGACCATTTTTATTTCGAATTTGTGGAAGAGATGAAATTGAAGGATGAAAGAATTCCACAAAATATTGTTCCCTCAACTCAGCACCTGTAGCTCAGCGGCTCAGGCGCCAGCCACATACACCACAGCTGGCCAGTTCAAGCCCAGCCTGGGCCTGCCAAACAACAATGACAACTACAACCAAAAAGTAGTCGGGCATTGTGCTGGGCACCTGTAGTCCCAGCTGCTTGGGAGACTAAGGCAAGAGCATCACTTAAGCCCCAAAGTCTTGAGGTTGCTGTAAGCTGTGATGTCACAGCAATCTACTGAGGGTGACATAGTGAGGCTCTGTCTCCAATATATATGTATATATCGTTCCTCATCAAATTTATCCCCACTTGCTTATTATTACCTAGAATGCTTCACATTATATTTTACACTATATATATATTTTTTTAAAAAAATTCTAACTTGAATCTTTCATGCCCTGTATCAGTGAACCTTGCATCATTTTTTAAGGGTATTTTGTCCAGGGATTTTTTTTTTTTTTAATTTCAGAATATTAAGGGGTACACATTTTGTTTCATACTTATGTACAGGATAAGTCACCTCAAAGAAGGTAAAGTAGACCTACTATTTGATCCAGCAATTCCACTGCTGGGTAAACACCCAAAGGGAAAAGGTCGTTTTTTTAAAAGGACACCTGACCTCAAGCAGCGCAATCTCCAAAGATATGGAAACACCTCAAGTGCCCACTAATACATGAATGGATTAATAAAATGTGGCATGCGCATACCATGGAGTACTGCTAAGCCATAAATACAAAAAAAGACAGTCATCTAGTATCTTTTGTGACAACCTGGGTGGAACTGGAAACCATCTTCTAAGTGAAACATCATAAGAACAAAGAAGCAGGCACGTGAACCTTGCAACATTTGATACTTCCTGTACCACATATATTTAAAATTATTAACATCATCCCTTTGAAATTCCTCTTTATTATAGGTCTACACACTCTATTTCAACCTTGAATGTTCTCATTGCAAAAGAGGTGATTAAAGATGAATGTATTAATGAAGGAGATAAAGAAAAATAAATATCCACTATTAATTCTTTTTATTTTTAAGTTCTCAAACTTCAAACTTCATTTTTTTCCTTTAGTTTGTCTCTCATGAATTACAGCTGGCCGTGGACTCACTATAAGATTAACTAAGCCAAAGTTAGTTAATTAACTATGGGTATCTTCTGCAGATTTTTCATTTATCGTGTTGTACATAGGGTTATGTTTTATAAAAGACTTAAATACAACTGAGAAATGCAAGAAGGCATTCATAGCAAACTTTCATACAACTCTGACCTCTGTGGTCAAGGGTTCTAAATTACTGGGATCAAAGCCACAAAACAAAGTAAAATTTTAATGGTGATAAATCAAAAATCAGGAAGACAGAGGAAATTGGAGAAGAGTCAAGGTAACATCACACTTTTTCAGCTGCTATTTTTACCTTGTTACACTCAAACCTGTATTATGTATTACATAATGTATTTAAATTCTTCTGAGTTTATTTTTTCATTCTCAAATTTGGATATCCATGAAAGGAAAATGGTCTTATAATTTAAAATATTAGGTATCTACCAGTTTCATTTTTTTCTTCATAAATGTTGACTTCAAGAACATTTGTTTGTAATGAATGTGGTTTTAGCCCTTGACAGTCAAATAACATTTCTTTTTTTTTCTTGAAATAATATGCTTGTTTATATGTGCAGTTGTCTCTTGGTACCTGTAGTGGAGAAGATTGACTCCAGGACCCCATGTGGGTATCAAAACCCATGGATGCTCAAATCCCCAGATAGTATGGTGTAGTGCTTCCATATAACCCAAGCATATCCTCCCATATAATTTAAGTCATCTCTAAATTACCTCTAACGCCTAAGACAATACCTACACATTACTTCATGTATATGGATTCTATATAGTCCTTGATGCATGGAATATTCAAGTTTTGCTTTTTAAAATTTCTTGGAATTTTTCTTATAATATTTCCATTCCATGGTTGGTTGAATTCACATATATCAAAACCACATATAGGGAGATCTGAAGGTATTCACATTATATGAACTTCTCATTTGAAAGGAACAAAGTATTAAAAATTCTGACGAAAGTGTAGATGATTATTTCCAATAGTTTAGTATAAAGTGTAAAACTCTAAATACTTAAGTAAGTGTAGCTGGTGTCATCGGGCCTCCTTTCACCAGAATTGGCTGTAAGTCTAGTTTTGAGTTACTTTTGTTATGAGTAAAAAAAACAAACAAACATGATGGCATTTGATCCTTCAAATAGATACCTTTCAGTTTAATGAAACTTTTAATGAAAAGTTTCAATTGTTACAGAAGTTTTAATCATTTCATCTCTTGAAACCATTTACCATGTGTTGGATTATCTATTGTTAAGAAAACGTAGTAGAATCCCTACTGTTTTCCAGATATATGATCATGTCATCTGCACAGAGTGAAAGTTTGATCACGTCTGACCCTAAGTGAATACCCTTGATCACCTTTTCTTCCCTAATTGCAGTGGCTAAAACTTTCATTACAATGTTAAAGAGCTTGGAGACAATGGGCAACGTTGCCTGGTTCCTGATCTATGTGGAAATTATTTCAATTTAGCTCCATTCAATACAATATTGCCTGTGGGTTTGCTGTGGATGGGCTCTATTAGTTTAAGAAATGTCCCTTCTATACCAATTTTCTTAAGTGTTCTGATCTTGAAGGGATGCTTGATATTATCAAAACTATTTTCTGCATCAATTGAGAGAATCGTATGGTCTTTATTTTTTAGTTTGTTTATGTGCTGAAATACATTTATAGATTCATGTATATTGAACCAGCCTTGAGAAACTGTGATAAATCCCACTTGGTCATGGTGTATAATTTTTTTGGTGTATTGTTGGATTCTGTTTGTTAGGATCTTCTTGAGTATTTTTGCATCAATATTTATTAGTGATATTGGTGTATAATTTATTATTATTTTTTTTTCTTATTGGGTCTTTCCCTGGTTTGGGGATCAAGGTGATGTTTGCTTTGTAGAATGTGTTTGGTAATACTCCATCTTTTTGTATATTTTGGAAGAGGTTTAGTAATATAGGTACTGGTTCTTCCTTAAAGGTTTGGTATAATTCTGACATAAAGCCATTTGGTCCTGGGCTTTTCTTTTTAGGGAGATTTTGTATAGTTGATGCTATTTCAGAAATTGATAGAGGCCTATTCAACATTTCTACTTTGTTATGGCTAAGTCTTAGTAAGTGGCATACTTCTAAGTATTGGTCGATTTCTTTGAGATTTTCATATTTGTGAGAGTAGAGTTTCTTGTAATATTTGTTAAAAATTTTTTGAATTTCTGAGGGGTTTGTTGTTATTTTCTCTTTACCATTTCTGATTGATAAATTAGAAATTTTACTCTTTGTTTTCCTCATTAGGTTGGCTAATGGTTTATCTATTTTATTGATATTTTCAAAAAACCGACTTTTGGATTTATTAATCAGCTGTATAATTCTTTTGTTTTCAATTTCATTAATTCTGCTCTGATTGTGTTTTGCTTTGTTTTTTTTTCCTTCTGCTCAGTTTCAGGTTGGAATGTTTTTCCTTCTTTATTTGCTTGAGATGTCCCATTAAGTTATTAACTTCCTCTATTTCCATTTTATTGAGGAAGGCTTGCAGTGCTATAAATTTCCCTCTTAGGAATGTCTTTGCAGTATCCCAGAGGTTCTGATAGTTCATGTCTTCACCGTTGTTTTCTTCCAAAAATTTGGTGATTTTCTTCTTAGTCTCATCTATAACCCATCTATCCTTCAGCATAAGGTTATTTAGCTTCCATGTTCTTGTATGGGTATGCAGATTCCTGTTGTTGTTGAGTTCAACTTTTATTCCATGATGGTCTGAGAAGATGCAAGGAATCATTTATATATATATATTTTTTTTAATTTGATGAGGTTAGATTTGTGGCCTAGGATGTGGTCGATTTTGGATATGTTCTGTGGGCTGATGAGAAGAATGTATATTCAGTTTTGTTGGGATGATATGTTCTGTAGATGTCTATTATGTCTAGTTGTTGAATGGTTATGTTTAATTATAAAATTTTTTTGCTTAGCTCCTTTTTGGAGGATCTATCTAGCACTGCTAAATGGTTGTTAAAATCTCTAACTTCTATGGAACTGGAGGAAATCAAGTTGCTCATGTCTGGTAGAGTTTCTCTTATAAATTGAGGTACCTTCTGGTTGGGTGCATAAATATTAATAATTCAAGTCTCATACTATTCAGTATTACCTGTAACAAATATGAAGTGTCTGTCCTTATCTTTCCTTATTTTTGTTGGATTAAAGACTATTGTGTCTGTGAATAGGATTGCAACGCCTGTTTTTTTCTGCTTTCCATTTGCCTGGAGTATAGACCACCATCCCTTCACCTTGAGTATATATTTGTCTTTTAATGTAAGATGAGATTCTTGTATGCAGCAGAAATATGGCTTGAGTTTTTGTATCCAGTCCGCCAACCTGTGCCTCTTTAGAGGACAAATTAAATCATTCATATTAATTGAGAATATTGATAAGACTTTCGAGAGTGTGGTGAAAATTTTTAATCATTTTGCGACTGGGGAAGTTGGAAGTTGATCAAAATTTTCTGTGTGGGTTTACTTTTGTGGTGGAGGATTACTCTGGTCTTTATGGAGGATAGGTCTGAGAATATCCTGGAGAGCTGGTTTAGTTATGGCAAATTTCTTCAACATGTGAATGTCATTGAAGTATTTAATTTCTCCATTATAAATGAAATTCAG